>OZ026626.1:70429380-70456312 GCA_964020975.1 Hermodice carunculata | reverse complement strand
AAATGCCAACTAACAGCAGATGTAAATCACTCATCCAAATAGATAGTCCTGCGCTCATCAGTAAACTGTTTCTGTCCATTCTTAATAAAATGTGCATCCTTTATGTTTTCTTTAAGTTTATTTAGGTCCCGATAGAAACTTGAAATATCAAGTAAAAATATTCCTCCGAATACAAGTGTGAGAACACTTATTGCAACGGTCCCGATGATATTAGCATCTGGGGCGTCATATGCCTCTGCTGTGCGCTTGTCTCGATCGCCCTCTGTCAACAAATGAAAACAACGTTATACGCTACGTCTCCATAGGTTTCATATACGCTCCCCTCCTCACCAACACACCTTTTTTTCTCTTTTTTTCCTTTCTTTTATTTTATTTTATTTTTTTATTTTATTTTTTAATTTCTTAATTTTTTTATTTTATTTTTTTGTTTTTGTTTTGCTACAATAGTAATTTGTTTTAAAATGTATAGAATAGTCCATCCACCACAGAAGAAGAAAAGATGAATGCAAACGTGGTTACTTCTTTAAACACAACTCATTTGGAAGCTTTGCAACATGCAGGTAACTCTTACTCGTTTTGATTTTAATAAGATTCATCTTCTGGAGAGATTTTGTACCTTTACAAGTCGATATCGCTGGAGCCCATTCACCTTGAGAGGTACATGTTACAACCCTCCACGCTTCGCCAGATTCTAAATAGAAGTTGTCCACTGTATCACATGTATAGTTGGCAACTATTCCGTAGCGAGTACTCGTGTCGTTTACAATCACGCCTGCCCATGTGGCATGCGGTTGGCAAGTCACCACTATGAACACATTAAAGGTATACAAACATGATTGATATATATATATATATACATATATATATATATATATATATATATATATATATATATATATATATATATATATATATATATATATATATATATATATATATATATATATATTATGGAACGCCATTTCTTGTTTTATTCAGTATTTGATCAGGTGAGAAATATTTAATCAGGAAACTAAATATTTAATGACATAATCAAATCGATTTGATCTGATGTACAAATGTATTTTTTTCATCTCAACAGATAAAGTACTTTTTTTTCTGATCAAGTTGATTTGCGGAGAAGGGTATACTGATTTAATCAGAAGATCAAGCTGATTTGTTCAGAGGAACAAATAAAATGAATTTGATCACATGAACAAACGCACTTGTTCAGATGACTAAATCGATTTGTGCACCTGATTACAAAGAGCAAGGTACGTTCCAATTTGTCAATCTGAAAAATATATATATATATTTGTTCCCGTTATCAAATCTATTTGATCTGCTGAATGAATAAAAGTTTCTTCTCTACCAGATAATAGTTGCTCCGTGCCGCGCGTCGCTTCCGGTAATCAGTGTACTATTTGCTCTGCGGATCAAGTACTGCGAAAATGACTTGTTCCAAAGTATAAATGTTTAATTATCAGAACAAGTCAGACAGGGAGAGTCAATTTGCGGGAACTACGACGGTGACAAAAATTAATTTGGGAGATATTTGATGAGATGATCCACTCTATCAACAATTCAATCTAATCAGATTCTCAAATACAATTTTTTTATACTTTGTGTGTGTGTGTGTTTGTGTGTGTGTGTGTGTGTGTGTTTGTGTGTGTGTGTGTGTGTGTGTACATTTTCACTTGGAAATACTATTTGAATAAAATCAATATATTCTCACTTTCACACTCTGGAACAGCTGGTTGCCAGCGACCTGCCTTGTCGCATACCACCGTAGCACTCCACTCTTTGGTATTAAGTCTATATCCTACGTCACATGTCACATTGACATGCGTGCCGTATGATCTTGTGGTAGAATTGATATGTCTATGTACTACTTCTGGTATCTCTGGGCAGACTACGGCTGGAAACAAATAAAAAAGTTGCGAAATGTTTTGTGAGAACTTCTTTGTGCCAATGTGTCTTAACTCTTATCCACATGACGTTCATGTTGCAACTATAATCACTAAGCAAGCCGTATCATATATATATTAGCAACCGCTTAACCGTTTACGATTGCAAGGAGCTAATATCAAGTTGTACGTGGCCACACATGCCTCATAGTAAGGTGTCAATTCTATCATGATGTGTTCACCTCGGCAACCAAGAAAATAAACTTCTTAGTCCCGCTTCTCATTTCCTTACCCATGGCGATATTGTTTGAAGCCAACTACAAATCACTGTGAATGTACTCTCAGCTAGCCTGTTTCTCACTTTCACTTACTGTGTTAATTTTCAAAACAGCTGCCTGTGCTCACTTTTCTTTCCTTCTTGGCACAGAATTGGGGCATAAGGTAACTTTCTGACAGCCGATTTCAAGCATTAATGTGTCAATTGTATACAGAATTATTTCACAATTACCAAGATTATCACAATTTCGTTTAAAGTCAAAAGGAAACGTTAATGGGCAAAGTTGATATAATTCCCTGATTTATTGACATCAGTGCTATTTCGTTGATAAATTAATAGAATTTTGTTGAGGTGCTGGGTTTTGTTTGAAGTCCGGGTAAGTGTAGACTACTGCAGTCAAGGTTTGCAGGGACCAATGCGGGTGAAAACTAACCTGCAAAATAGCTCTAAGCAGAGTACCTTTACTTGACGCGTACATAGGAGAACAAGAAAATCATTGATGAAAAAGGAGTTTATGCTGCTTTAAGATAAATTAAGCAGTAAATCTGTGAGCCCTCTGTACTTGCCCCTATGATCACCTTTTTTCTTCGATAGAAGTGTACCATTCACGTTTCACTTTGCGTACCATTGACGTAACCTTGGTTTTCGTCCTTTCACAGTTATTCCAATCAACAATTTTACAAGTTAATATTATTGCTTTATGATGCAGTTAGTTCCAACTAGTTGAGAGATCTCTTTGTTTTTTGTTTTCTTTAGGCGTGCCAAAGTTTCTGAGAGGCACATGTCTAACAACTACATCTAGGAATACTGTCTTCCAAAAAGGCCAAATATTACCAATAGTACAAACATTTATTTGGTACACCATGGTAACACTTTTAAATCAGCTACAAATTTGTGAACTTTATTATTATTATTATACTTATTATTGTTATCATCATCATCATCATCATCATCATCATCATCATCATCATCATCATCATCATCATCATCATCATCATCATCATCATCACCACCACCATCATCATCATCATCATCATCATCATCACCACCACCACCATCATCATCATCATCATCATCATCATCAACAACATCATCGTCGTTGTTGTTGTTGTTGTTGACAGCATGTGTTACTAATCTTTAGGACAATCAGAGCAAAATTGGAGAAGGAACCAGTTGTGACGAAACCGGATGGAATAACAATAGCTTTCCAAGCTGAGCTTGTGCAGCGATTGCTTCTGCTATACGTTTCATGTGCGGTGGATGGGAGAAAAAGCTTTGGTAGCTTTCAATTTCGATGACAAAAAATAGGGTTCAAACTGCTCAATAATTTATTGCGATACAGATTCATGGAATGTTTGAAATGGCTGCCTTTAATTGGTGGTTACTTGAGATAAATCAGTCAATGTAAACAAAAACTTTGCATTCCATGGCCTTCCGTAAATTTACTTTCAACAACGAAATGGTGCAAGAAGTTTCGAAAAATTAACCAAATGCTTGGAAGTAGCTGGAATAAAGAGCGAAAAAGCAGTTCTTAGACCACCCACAGAACATCCATGCACATCGGGAACAAATTAATATTTCATTTAGGAAATTCAATTTGTCATGTGACAAAAATTCCTGGGACACGGCCTCATGTCCTGCAAGGTGAATGAGCATATTGTCATTTGAAAAGTACAGTTTCAAGGGACTGCAAACTTGATGGTGCAAAGTAAAGTTAAATCAACTGAATGATTTATTGGAATATAGTTTGATGTAATGCTTATGGAATAAACACTCCCTTCAATTCATTAAATTTGGGAGCAGTTCATTCCTTTAATTAATCCCATGCATGCATGTATAAATGTCAATGAACGCAACAACCTGTCGCCGTTTGACTCAAGAATGACGGTGGATGATGTACTGTACAAATGAGCATCGTTAATTGTTTCCGGGTGGTCAGAGGCACTGAAATCTGACGAAAATAGCAAACTGAAGAGCATAATACTTCTATTGGACACATATCACGATAGTTTTTTACATTTGGAATGGACGACAATGTCAGAGGTTCATGAAGCCAAACATGGTCCTCAAGCATCATCCAGGAATCACTTGCTGGCGGCGGCTGAAAAGCACCTTTGGTGTCCGACAACTGCCGATCAGAGCTTTTTTTAAAAACAAGCAATGGTGTGTTTACTCGATTAATCTTTAAAACATAGGACATAATTGTGATGCAGCAAGTTTGTTTTTGCTGTCACCTGTCAAATTTGACACAGAATTATTCCGAACTATGCTTACTGAGAAACGCGCTTAATGATCAAAACATCTGAAACTGAGCCACGGGGTGACTCAATTAGTTATATACATTTGCACAAAATTTGTCGATGTCAATCGAACTCAAGCTGTGGTATTCGTCAATAATTTGATTTGAGCACGGAGACCACAAATTGTGTCCTGTTAAAGGTTTGCGCCTTGCTGTATTTCACAATGTCAATTGTTCAGTAATGAGTGTTTTCGGATTCAGAGCGCGAAATTCTACCGCCATATTCCTCGAAACTCGGACTCTGGCATTCTCTTTAGTTATCTTGGAAACAGTCTTGTTAGTTGCCAGAGTGAATGTAGAGATTGGGGCGGGGGGGGGGGGTCTTTAAAGCGGCCGATTATCGTAATTTCATTTCACTTATTTAATACAAAAAGAAACTTAACAAACCTAATTCTGTAAGCCCATGTACCGTTTGAACACTATCAAGTCCGATATTCTAAGAGCAAAGTCCTATTCCGTACCATTCACTGAAAAACTGTATTGTTCTAAATCATAATAGCAAATTAATTTTTAGAAAGGAACAAATCATATTCATAAAATTTGAAATTTAGAAGAAAGTTTTAGGCATTATTAGCCTTTAAAAAATCGGGTCATCAGCGGGGAACCAGCGCAAGACTTGTTTCGGTGCCATTATGTGTTAAATGTTTGCGTCTGACGGGAAGGGTTGTAGAGGAGGTCCCCGTATTGCAAGTCGTCCGCAAAATATATATTAACTTGTTTATGTCAGTTAATGCTCTTTCAGTTTGTTTAGTTCTTTTACTTTACGCCATGGTTACAAGGGCTTACAAGCTGGTGAAACATTACAGGGTCTATTTTGAATACTTTCGTTACCTGAGCACGTATGTACATACAATTTTCTTATTTAATTACACTTTTGCAATTCCAACTATCTGGAGTGGTTTATATAAGGCAAAATACATAACTAGAATGTTGAGTAGAATGAATAAAGTATTTGAAACATAGTAACTTCTACTCACGAATACACTCTGGAGGATCCGAGCTTAATCGTTTATAAGCTGTGCATACTGAAAGGTATAACATAATTTGATTGGGGAATGTATATCCCTCCTCGCATGTAAATTTTACCACGTGTGAAAATATGACACGTGATGCATTTGAAATCAGATGTTCAGTCGTCGTAACATTGCACGTCACAGCTGAAACAGAAAAATAAAACTAAAATTAGCATTTTAAAAACATGTTTTGTGCTCGAAAAGTGTTGTTATATGAAAAATTGGTATATCTGGTTGCAGAAGTCAGGATATCAACTTGCTCTTTTTCACATGTGTGTGCATTAATAGTAGTAGTAGTAGTAGTAGAAGTAGTAGTAGTAGTAGTAGTAGTAGTAGTAGTAGTAGTAGTAGTAGTAGTAGTAGTAGTAGTAGTAGTAGTAGTAGTAGTAGTAGTAGTAGTAGTAGTAGTAGTAGTAGTAGTAGTTGTAACATCTTGAATAATGCAATCATTGCCATGGTCATTTGCAAATCGTTCATTTTAGAAGAATCCATCGGGTTTTTTTTTTCATCATAGCAACTGAATTCTCTATCTTAACATGGACAGTTTCGCAAGGGCATAACTATGAAAGTCAGTCACCAGATAATATCATATATGTGTGGACTGTATGATTCGTAGCACTGTTTAAACTTTTTCGCAAATTGAAGTGGGAGTCTTAGAATCCCAGTTTTTAGTACATACAGTCAAGTTCACAAAGTGCCAAAGAAGGATTGATATGCACATGGATGAGAGTACTGTGTTGATATGCATACACTTTCGCACATATATTCAAAATTCCCCTTGCACATAATTATAATGACTTAAAGTATGAGAGAAATATGTGACTGAAGAAGATGCGATAAACTTCTTACGTATGGGCAATTTGATTTGATACCTAAGTAATGTTTTAGTAGTGAAGCAAAATTTGTTTTACGTGTGTCTACAAATGATTGGTCTTAACTTTGTGCTGCCTTTAATCAGGCTAGTAAAAAAAATGGGGAAAAACGAATTTGGCCATTTCTGCTACTATTGTCGGTTGCAATAATTACCTCATGGAGGTCATTAGGTCAGCGGTTCATGCAGAGTATCCATATATACTCACGGTGTTGCCAATAATGTCATTAGACAGCTCTCATATTTTTCTAATAAACCAATGTGGTAGATGAGTCCAGGTATTTGGAACACTAGAGAAGTGATTTATTGCCTAGTTTTATATTAACTGTTCTGGTCCTGAAAATTTCTTTTGCAACGCAGTGTTTATATCACTGTATTGTAGAATTAAGAAGCGTGGTATGGCGAACTTCAATTATAAGTAATTTTTTTGTGGTCCATCTTCGTGTATATCACTTTTCAACTGTTCTTTCTTCTAAAAAATTGTCTTAGAATATTAGGAGGTAGTCTGAATAAAACTCGGCGTGTAATAACATGGCACTCTTCGCGGATTTGCTGATGTGACACAGGTAGCTAGATAGCGCATTTTTTAAATATTTTTTTTTCATCTTTTGGCACTGATATATTTTAATCATAATGCCAAAATTATTAAAAATGGTACAAAATAAAATGTTACGAAGGTGCAATATTATCCTCATTTGACAATGAGCACCATATTATAAGGTTTGACATTTGGACCACACCCATAGATGAAAATGTCCCCAACGTAATAAGATCGAAATTGATGTGGAGTGTAAGCGGCCTGAAAATTTCAGTGGTGTGTCTGACTGTGAACAGATAAAACTGCACAATACAAATATGAATGAATTTGACAATTAATTTTGGAAACTCCATGTAAATTACATTAATGGTCACCAAAGTAAAGTATGTTTATTTTTTACACAACTACTTATAACCAGACACACCCTTTAGGAAAATGCTAATTTTATCTCTTGTTTTATCAGAATTGAGAGAGTATTTTCCACAGGTGTAATAATTCAGCAAAAATATGGCCACTAAGAGATTCAGGTAACAATGTGCTTGACCGATCATACAGATTTCTGATGTTATATTGCACTAGTACGTCAAACAGAAATGCCGACTACTATGTGTGTGTATATATATACATATATCATTTACATCTGATTACTTTTGCACATCTCGATGTCTGCATTAACCAAGTACACATTTGCAAGTACTGATGCTAATGTGGCCCGGGATACAAAAGTTGAGATCATTTATTGTAGTTAGTCAGTGTTGCGTTGACTGTTGTGACAGTTTGTCCTATTTGAGAAACACAGATCAATTTGAATTATACCCTCCCCGCAAACCGAGTTGCAAGCACTTTGCCTTCGGTTTGTCTGACTTCCAGTCCCACTGTCCGGCCGTTGCACAATCCTCGCGAGCAAAATATATCAGGATTTTAATGCCACATCAAACTGAAACTTTTTCAAACTACATTATTATTATCCCTGGAGCCAATAGTATACACCGTTTTATAATGTCCCGTCACAAAGCACGGGCCCTTAGGCCAGTCAACCACGGAGGACACACTGGTATGTCACTCTTACAGACAGGGCCAGATACCCATTTCTTTCAAAATTATCGTCTTTTAAAGTAATTGAAGTTTACAAATACCAACGTCATATTCATTTAGTGCAAAACATTTTTTTTTCTAAAATACTAGTACTATACCGCTTTCCGGTACAGACAACGGCCCGTATCTCGCCAGGCGAAAATATGGTTACTTAGACAACCAGGTATGCAGTTAAGGCTGGGAACTAATATGTATGCCTCGTATTAAATTATGGTGATTTTGGCATTATTCTCTTTGTCACAGGGCTCATGTCTGTGCAAAGGAGGCGGACGGGGTGGGGGATATCCAGCCTGTTGGTTGTTACTTCCAGGTTTGGATTTGGGTGCAGACACCGTATTATATATGAGGATATTTAAAATACCGACACAAAGGGCGAAAAAAATGAGCAATTTGACAAAAGTCTTTCTCAAATATATCCTAAATTCACGGTATTTCCTTGTTGGCGGGCGTATCTACAGGTTTTATACTGCGCTTTAAGATGTTAGAATGGAAGAAACAGGCCGCGTAAATTATGTTAAGGGTAGTGTTTTGATTGGATCTGTGATATCTTATTGGAGATTAGAAATCCACATTAAATTGACAATAGTTCAGATCATTTCTATATCTGCAACCCAAATGTTCGTTTACAACTCACGATGGCATCCTTTGGAAACATTTTCCCATTGCTCATTAAAACACGAGATACGGTGAACACGTGACCCGGAATGGAACTCGTAGCCGGGGATACAAGTGAAATTTATGTCGGCTCCATCTGAAGCATTTGTAGAATCCGGATTTGCAAATGCAAATCCAGGTACAGGCGGACAACGTCTAGCTACAATGAAACACAGGTTAATGTTCACAGGCTTACATAGGACTGCAACAATTCTCACTACAAAGAATGCAAGTTCGCTGAATTAAGAACTAATTAGTCTCTTCATGTGGTAAGGTGTATTGTCTGTTTATCTAATAGGTTTGTCTGTCCAGCCGTCCCCTACTCTGTATGTCAGTCATCTATCCGTCCGTTCATTGATCCACACATCCATTCATCTATTTGAAAACCATGTAGAAGATGAGCTTTGCTCAACGCTTTACCCTCTGAAAAAATAAATATATTATCATCATCATCATCATCATCATCATCATCATCATCATCATCATCATCATCATCATTATTATTATCATTATTATTATTATTATTATTATCATTTCCTTCTTGTCTAACGAGCCAGATTGTCTGGCCACTTACCTACCTACGTACATGTGGTTTCTTATATTGAAAGAATCAAGTTTGAGATGTGTCAGGTACTCACTCGAGCATGATATGCTTTCTACACTCCACTTCCCAGTATTTAGACAACGGAGCTCTTTTTCTTTGAATCCATCTTCAGTACGGGTCCCATTATTGCAAACATACGTTACTCTGGAATCATACTCGGTATTTTTTCCAATCTGTGTTGCGTTGATTACCTGTGGTGGCACTGGGCAATGTTGTACTAATCAAAGCATGAGAAATAAATATAAAATTCTTATAAATATGCCTGTGATACTTTGAGATGTTAACCAGAAATATTACAATGCTGATGTTGTTTCACAGCAATCTATCTATCTTCTGTCTATTCTTCGGCATTGTTATGGTAACATTTTTATCGATTAACAGGTAATTAAGGTAACAGAAGTGACTGACACTTTAATTCAGGTAAATGTAGACTTATATTGCGGTAGTGATTAGTCTATGATGGGTGGCGGATGGTGCGAATCGGCAGCGGAATCACACACACACAAGTGCACACACACATACACATACACACACTCACACATACATACATGCATACATACATACATACATGTATACATACATACATACATGCATGCATGCATACATACATACAAAACAAAGTCGCTTTCACATTGTGTTATTATTTAACCGTGTTCTTGCAAGAACAAACTATATCCACGCTGCCGTAGGCAACATGATATAGCATATATCTATCCTCTTCCCATCGTGCTCCATAAGCTATTGGTTGTCTGACCCAGATCGTCACCCCGCTCATTCTGTTTTCATCTCAGTTCACGTAAAAAAAGGTGTATAACTTTCACACAAAGATGGTCCAACCAAATTACACGCATGCATCATTTCAGCAGACGACATCCTTAACTGTCAATCGCACATCACACAAACTTAAAAAGTTCATCATACTTCACAAAAATGTCCCGCCTGCGCTCTATGTTGCTACGATTGGGTATTGTCTTTCTTATTTAATTCTTTTTGGTGATCAGTCATAGCTGCAGACCAAATGAACTTAAGGATGTACGGGTTCGTTTTATTATATCAATCTTGTTTTGATCTAGTATCTAATATCTTTATCCAGGATTAAAATATGGATTAAATCAAGATTGATTTAATAAAATGGAAACTTTTATTCCAAAGTTCATATTAAATTGGAGAACATAGATTAATTAAACCTGCAAATTTTGATCAAACTTTAGGCCAGTAGTTCAAGGCCCAAAGGCACATTGACTTTCATTTTAGGATTAAATTCAGGATCCGATTTAACTCTTAATGTGGCCCCTGGAGAATAAATAGGTAAATATGATATAATAATATGAACGTCTCAAGTGAATCTGATGTACTATCATCATTGCATTTCATAGCATGTCCTTGGAGGTCACGTTCATATCCCAGGACAGAGAAAAAAATGTAGGCCTGAAAGTCCGATAAGGACACGAATAGCAACCTAACGAAATTCAGTTTTCCAATTTTGACCACCAGGATTGCGCGACGAGATTAAACGGTATTTCGCAGGAAGTGGGACACCACTATCAGCGGGTCATCGACGGTCATAATCAAAGTGTATAGACGTGGAGAAAGTGTGAAAGTTTGAAAGAGTGACTTTGATCAAGCTAAAGTTGTACTGTGCCTGAGATATGCCGGTGTACAATTGCAAGGTACCAGGCTGTAGCACTGATACGTGCAAATGTTCGAATCTCGACAAATATCAATGGATGTGTGGAGTTACGTTCCACAGTTTCACAGTTAAGCCTCCGCTGTGGACACGATAGCGTGTCCATCGCATGTCCTACTTGGTAACAGTAGACCAGCGTAACTATGAATTCAGTCATACGCGCGATCGTCACGATAAAGTGACAAAAGGAAGAACTGGGATTTTGTTAGGCTCCTATTGGCGAGGAAGTGTGTCCAAAATTGAGATGCACATGGAAAGTAACAGGCTTGCCAGCAGCACATGGGGCACCAATAACAGTCCAAATGCCTTGGCGTGGGGAACACTAGCGATTACGTGCCGTCTGCAAAGATACCCCATTTTCTGTCTTCCAATGGTTGCGACAACGGAACATCAAATGTGAAAGTTTATAGCAAATTGCTGAAAGCAAGTTTGAAGTCATGTCGCTACTTTCAAAGCAGACGAATTCCCGCTGTATCTCTTGTGCTAGTAGCCTGTTTTTTTTTTTTTTTTGTTTTTTTTTTGTTTCTTTTTGTGTTTGTTTTTTCTTTTTCTTTTTTTAACATGGTTTTGTTGTTGTTGTTGTTGTTTTTTATAGTAAGGGAAATAAAACCATCCTGTGGTCCTCTCTCTAAAGACCGATACACATTGCTTCTGGTCGTCCGGAACGACTTGTACTTGATACGCTTTTCGGGGAAAAAATCCGCCCTTCGTCTCCGCTTAACGACCCAATACTCCAGCTAATTTGAGCACAATCTTGCAAAAAACAATGTGCCAATTGTTACTTTTCATGGCACTCACGTTTTCAGATTCAAAATTCTCCACAGTCAGTTCCCCACTACGCCCATAAACAAAGACGATTTCTTTTCTGGACCGTTGAAATAGCGGGGACCATATCCACAATGGTTTGGGGGAATGAAAAAAAAAATCTATTAATTATTCTAATGTCTTAGTTGCAGCTAGTGTGTTCAGAAATAATACCACATTAGTGTTAAGGATTTTTTTTAAAATGAACTTGGAAATATGGACAATAAAAAGGGAAAGTTTGCCGAATATTACATTTAACATGTTTAAAACGACAACATAACACATGAGTTTGAGTCGCCGAATGGTTATTGCTGTGGGTATCATCAGTCTTATAATTTCAGTTATGTGGGATCAACTTTCTCCTGTGCCTTTTCTTTACTTTATTTTTCTTTCTGTTTCTCTGTTTTTCTTTCTCTTTCTCACTTTTTCTCTCTTCCTCCCCCAACCGTCTTCCTTCCTTTCTTTTGTTTCGTTTCTAATTCCTTCCGTTCCACTTTTTTTTTCACTTCTCTCTATATTTCTCTTCTTTCAATTGGTCTGTTGTTTTCATTACGCACATCTTTTGAATTCCTTAAGATACAGAGAATGGCTATGCCAAACCTACATAATTTAACATGGACATTTGACGCACATATCGCAGTTTTATATCCTTCTATCTGTCTTCCCTTATATATTATTAATGATGGACAAGAACGTTAAATACTAGCTTATTTTCATATATCTGAGTATGGAGGGTTTCAGAATGCAAATTTACAATATGAAAATAGTAAATCTTCACTTTTTTTATTTTATAACATTTGTAGACAGATGTTTTAATCAAACTTTGTTGTCAGATGTACAAAGAAACACGATGTAAAGCTATTAACTTGGTGAATGAGTGTGAATTTTCCACTATAAGTTAACTCCGTTTACACTGTTTTTTTTTCTTTCGTTTTTCATATATACTGTCTGTGAATAAAAAAAAAAACAATTTATTTCCGTCTTTGTATCTACATATCATTTGATTTTTTTCTAAATAATGTTGTGGATCTACCAAGACAAAATTCCTGACATCTCAAAATTTGTTTCATTTATGTCAACACATGATAGAACAGGCGATTAAGAAGACCTTGTTATTATATGCTTTTGTTCAACATCTATTAAGGGGAACATGCTAAAGGGCCATTAGGAAAAAAAATATATGGGAATGAAATATCATTTCCAGAAGTTTATCATTGGTGTCTGAAAATCATAAGGAAAGCAAGGAGTAACTACATGCAGACTATAAAATGTCACTTCAAATTTTCAATGTTATAAAGAAGGTGAATCTCTTGCTGTTCGTGATGTAGTGGCCTCATGTTCAACTAAATGCAAAGGATTTGGGTAAAGCAAATATTTCACGTACAGATCAGAAGCAATGAGCTCGTGAAACCTGGAGAATTGTGTAATACCCAAACATTTTCCTCGCCCGATACTGGACCCTGAGTTGAGTATAGAAAGGTGTTAAAACGCACCATTTGCACGTGAAGCCTTCCGAAAGTAGGCAAGGCTCAGCGAGTGCACTTCATGTGAAACATATAAAAGGGAATTGCAACTGTCGATTTACTGTGAACACCAGCGGATCTTTTGGATGCATCCTGAGAGAACCTTGTCCGATGATGTAAAGCGTTGCATCCGTGGGTAGGAACGGTAACCTGACTGCCATGTAGGTGGGACATGGGTTAACCAATTCCACACAGATGGACAGATCAGTTTCTGTGGAAAGTGACCATGACTGATTCGGCAACACTTTGCACAAACATTCTCCAAACAGGAGCCTCCGAATAATTGTTCTTCATGCTGGTTGTGACAAATATGTTTGCTTGAGGGCTGCAAAAAGGTTTCCGGGCATTAAAAGCTGATGGCGACTACCATGGCGAGATGAATTGGATTACCTTCATCGACTGGTTTAAAAATCATCTGAATCCCACTCAAAAGGAGCTCTCTGTCATCGTCATGGACAATGCCAGCTATTACAATGTATTTGCAGACAATCTGAAGTCACCAACATTGTAATGGATGTGATATTTGTTTTGATTTGGAGAGGTTACTGTACTCATTGACTGTGTGCAAAGTCACTGAGTTGGCTTACCTTGTTCGGGTGATGGGTGACTCTCATAATTTTATAAACATTTAGAATATGCTACAATGGTGACTTACATTTACATGAGGGGGGGGGGGTTCCTTATGTGGTCCAAACAGTTCTCAATGAATGGGGATGTGTGACTAATTGGAAAACTTTGGAATATTGTTGAGAGTTCTAAGTGTGTGTGTGTGTATATATATATATAAAGTAGGTCCCTTCATAACTGAAAAGGATGAGTGTATGTGACGGGATCAATTTTATTGTATATTGATTTGTAGTGTAATTATAGGTTTATATGTAATTTATATGATCTATTTTATTTTTCTAGCAACACACAGACATGGATTCATTTCTAGTGAGAATAAAAGTTGTGAATGCTGGTTTGTGTGTGTTTAAACTTTCCTATAAGTCTCGTATGTTTTCGGTGGAGATCGTAAGATCGACCTTTTGTCTTGACATTCTTGGCATTCTTCGCCACTCGCCACTCAGGTGTGCCTTTTTGCGCTTTTGTCTTGCCATTCTGGGCAAATTCAGAGCTGGTGTTCAGACGTGTCTGATACGAGACAAAGAGACAGAGACAAAGACGGAAAGAAATTCTGTGTAAGTTCATTTATTTAATCTGTGCTGTTACCAGGTGAAATTATCTTGAATTTGTATTCCAACATGTATGCAGGTTTTAAGTATTTTGTGAATATTGGCAAAATCTAAAGGTTTTGATAGAAATTGATATTGTGAAAATTTGCTGAAGAAATGTCTCGCCACGTGCTAGCCCCATTTCTGAGGCATCGACGGTGTTGTTTTAATATGGGCACCATCTCCGCCTCATAACAGGTAATGCATTTCACGCAGACCTCTCAATAAATACCTCAATTGCACGATATACATAAATGTTCGTGTCCAATGTCTCATATGTATGTGTTCCTTGAAGGTCTGTCTCATTCATGTTACATTTTGGTAAAGTTTCATGCCATGGGAAACAAGATATTGACTTCGTTTTCTGCGACGCTAATGGAATTCCGCCTCCAAATCGTGACCGCTGCCATAGCCGGACGAGAATTGCGTTTGCGCACGCGTGACCGGACGTATACATTTACACGTGCGTGTTCTCGATTCACATGACTTCGTTTTCTTGTGGGTAAGTACATGCATTTGTCTCAAGTAAAGGGTAAGTTTATAGATAGGTCAACGAGTTTCACATATATATAACAGTATCAGTCAGGATAATCTCTTTCCAAAGGTTTAAGACTGGTAAATCCCTGCATAATTATATGGTCCATGTGCTCACGGACATGGAATAATGCACGTGTTTGTATACATCCGGTCACGCATGCGCAAAAACCGTTCAATATCGCAAGTTCGCGCGAGAAGAAAACATGCATGCGAATCGCCTATGGAAGCAGGCAAGTTACGAGTGGAAAAATGTGGATAAATACCATATCATGGAACAGTGGCTCGCGAAGATACATGAGACATAAACATTATAACAAAGAGAAACACCATACCATAAAAAAGTTGTCAAATAACCCATGATTATTTTATAATGAAGCACTCAATTGTGACATTCCACTGAGAACCATTACCCTTTCTGAGGCTGAGAAGCCGTCCATCCCAACATAGCGGCTCGATGCCTCATACTGGGGCTAGCCACGTGCGTAATCTCTAAGGGCAAATTTATTCTAAATCTTATTCACTTACAAAGTTCCATGAACGCTGAAGTTCGGGGAATGAATTGAGAGACTTATTTATAATATTTTCTATAGTTCTGTGAGGTAATTTTCGCGGAACTCAGACATTTGATTATTGGTTGAATGGAAAATTTTACTGCGTGCTTTGTGCGCCATTTAGAACATATTGTAAAACTGCATTATTTCTTGTTGCAGTATGATGCACTCCATTTTTTGAGAGATAAGTCCACGTACAGTTCTGTCAACGAACTGACTTCCATAGTTTTGTGGACAAGAGGTTTACTCTGACACATGTGACAGACCTAAGTCTAAGAAATTGCGTAATCCATTGATGTCCATACTTGTAATAAAGACCCGTCATTCTAACTACCGGCTGGAGTTGTTCATACTCATCATCATAAAAAAAGTAGCCCGGTTATATGTATATGGTGTAAATTGTACCAAATTGGAACCAAGGTGCACCTCTATAGCATTTGCATCAAAGTCGCGCTGTTGAGTACCACCTTGGAACCAAAACCGTACCTCTATTGGGTTTGTACCACACTATTTGGCACCCACCAAAGAACTTGGAAATCTGGGACAGTACATGTGGAGAATCTCTCATCAGGGTTAGGATTCATCTACGGACTGTTTAACAATAAGAGTCTCTGCACATATAAGTGCATAATTTCATTTACCTTCTTTGTGCTGATTTTGATTGTTTATAGATTATTATTGTTATAGTTACATGATAATTGTCATTCTTTGTTGAGTTATGCTACAATATAGAATATTAATAGGGGGGGGGGGGCATCGTAACAAACATCCAACAACTGCAAAGGAGATATGGTGCAATGGATTAAAGAAAAAAAAAAGAGTATATGTGCCTCCTGACATCACCAAACCAGAGGTGTAAAAGTTGGGGAAGTTAAGCAAGCCCAAACTTGTCTTCCAAACTGACGTCACAGCCAGTCATCATGGACATGCAACTTTGAGATTGCCTCCATGTCACGGTAAACTCAGCCACATTGAGATGATACGGGGTACAGTAAAGTAGGTCCTTGGCACTTGAGATCACATTTAAACTGAACGACCTGAAGGAACTGATCATGCAAGGATTCCAAAAGGTGACAAGTGTCACTTTTTCTTGGGCAGTGCAGATGGTTATCCGGACACAAGAGGATTTCATGGTGACGTCAGGTATCACAGAAGCTACAGTGGAACCATTGGTCATCCGAGAAGGGAATAATAGCCTTGATCACAGTGACCATTCGGGCAGCAATAGCGATGATTTTGTTTAAATTCACATGGGGTACACTTATTGTGCCTCCCCAGGGCACTTTTCAGGGCCATCAAATCTTCCCGAAAGAGTTGATTCAACGAGTAGTATATACTCTAAGAATGGTTTATAAAAATAAATGAATGAAAAAATGCACACATTATAATGCGACTATAATAATAATAATAATAATAATAATAATAATAATAATAATAATAATGATGATGATGATGATGATGATGATGATGATGATGATGATGATGATGATGATGATGATGATGATAATAATAATAATAATAATAGTAATAATAATAATAATAAGAAGAAGAAGAAGAAGAAGAAGAAGAAGAATTATGATAACAATAACAATGATAATAATAATAATAAGAAGAAGAAGAATGATTGTGATAACAACAACAACAATAATAATAATAATAATAATAATAATAATAATAATAATAATAATAATAATAGTAATAATAATGATAATAATAATAATAATAATAATAATAATAATAATAATAATAATAATAATAATAATAATAATAATAATAATAATAATAATTAAGTAGCTGCCAGTTCTCCATTTAGTGTATATATGTTTGTAAAGGTCTTTGACAGAGCACGCCTCTAAATGCAAATTTATATTAAACGTTCGGTTTCATACCATTAACTGTAAACATTAGCGCTAAATGTAAACAGCTAACATGTTTTTAAAAAATCACCATAAAATATAAACACGAAAAAATGATACAAAATGTAAACACCTGCCGTTCATTGTTAACACACAATGTATAGCCCACATATATTAAGCCCTGACAGAAACCGGGTTTTCTTTTTTTTTTTTTTTTTTTTTTTTTTTTTTTTTTTTTTTTTTTACCGCGTTCATCATATATCGGATTTGCTACACGTTACCGGGTCCAATACCGATGTGGACGTGGATTCGCCTCATAATCCCACATATAATTGATGTGGTTCTTCTGCTATACCCCTGGCATAAAGGAAGAAATGAAATGTTAGTGAAGACACTGCTAAACTGACTACCCTTTTTATCCATCCTGCTTTTGTGCGCCGTGTCGCTCTTCAACATTCATCTTTAAATTAAAAAATGTGTCTGTCCACGATTCACAATGTACTGAGCTATTTTATAGGTTATTGTAAAGTTTTCCCACGCAACTGTCAATATCATTAAATACTGGCCCACAGGTATTAGATATGAGATACGAGTTTCCTTCTGGTGTATTGTACAGCTATAACAATGCATGATATTATCTGTTCTTTGTGACTATTTTTTCTTGTCTGCAACTGGGGATAGTGCTGGGAGGCTTTGCTTAATGCCAAACCAGTAAATCATGCTGTCCAGCCTTTTTGTATCAAAGGTAAACTATATTATTGGCATACTGTATTCGTACACCTAAACTTCCCGTTTACAAAGTAAAAAGGAAGAAAAAAAGAAAGAAAGAAAGAAAGAAAGAAAGAAAGAAAGAAAGAAAGAAAGAAAGAAAGAAAGAAAGAAAGAAAGAAAGAAAGGAAAAAAGAAAGAAAGAGTGGAACATACAAAACTATAATGAAAAAGGTTGTTAGTATCCATAGGTGTAACCATTCCGTCATTCAAACTCGGGTGTCGTAATTGTCGTTTTAAATATAACATTCGCGAAACTTCCTTTTTTATTGTCCATATTTCCGCGTTCATTTTAGAAATAATTCCTGTACATTAATGTTTCATTTTTTCTAAATACACTAGTTGTCACTAAAACATGATGAAAAATTTAAAATATTTCATTGATCACTTTTGTCGTTCCCGCGAGCCGTAGTGAATATGATGCCCGTTGATTTCAAAGGTCCAGAAAGCAAACCGCCCTAGTTTATGGGTGCAGTGCGGGACTCATTGTATAGAATTTTGAATCTGAAAACTTTGGTTCCATGAAAAGTAACGACTGGCTCAATGTTTTGCGCGTGAATGTGCTTAAATGAGCGAGGACGTGGGGTCGTTAAGCAGACGCAAGGAGCGGAAACCCTTCCCCCCCCCCCCCCAAAGTTTTATAAAGTACACGGCGTTTCGAACGATCCAAGCAATGTGGAGAATGTGTGTCGGCATTCAGATTGAGCAAGGAGGCTGTAGCCTCCTTGGACTGAGAAACCAACGATGAAGTTGATCATTATCACCTTGGCCAATACCAGCGTCATGTCTCGACCTGCGCACAGCAGCTTATGCCCACGGTAATCAGCTGAGCCTGAATGACTTTCCAGCGCTAAAACGGTGACCTTGCTGAACAAGGGCAGACTCCAGCGGAGTAGTCACAACACGCCGCTTGGGTCTGCTTTTGCAGGCAAGTCATACCGTCCTGCAGTACGAATCTCTCGCGGCCTTCAACACAAGGCTCTTCGCTTATAGTGGTGTCTTTTCCCAACTGCATGAAGTAGCGATTATCTCGATTGTCTAAAATCTGGAAGTCTTCCACATTTTGGTTTCCTTCTGAAAACGATTCCGCCATCTCTATCACTGGGCTGATGAGGGGTGCATCCTTCTGGCTACCTCACATAGTGGCAGGCTAGTATCAAGCATTTTGTGGTCCCTCTGTCACCAGTGATCCCCAAGCTGAGACATATCAACTGCCACCTATGTCACACGTGCTACCAGCAGACCCTTTAAACACTATGTGTTCCTTAAAAGCTCAACAATTATGTATATTTGGTCACGAAGTTCATATTCGTATCTCCCTTTGCTTAACTGTTTACTTATTAATTCTCAAGAGTATTCAAAAACTATTCCAGGAAACAAATTTACCAGGCTATTTTCCTGTTTTGATGTTTCTACAAGGAAAAAATATGGATCAATTAAGGGATCTCAAAATACAATGGCAAAGACAATCTACACGATCGATATATATATATATATATATGTATTCACCTCAAAGTAGATAAATCTACAGTATGATACCTGAACAATTCGGGGCCTGTGCACTCCATTTTCTACTCTGAAGACACGTTATAAGAGATTCCGTTTTATTATTGGGTAGTTTGTAGCCCACCATGCAGGTGTATTGGACGACAATTCCTTCCCATACTCCACTGGCGTTTGGTCGGGAATTCCTCGATTGTGGTAATGGGGGACAGCGATTCACTGAAATACATTGATTACAAAACTGATATTTAATGATAATACAGCTTACTTTACCTCACATTACGACGCATTTGTCTATTTTACTGTATATATTATATGATATTTATAAGTTTATTATTTGAGAGCAGCCATCCCATAATATGGTCGCTTTTTGTTGTAAAAACGTATATGTTTATATGAGATCTGGTGCTGCTGTTGGTGTGTATTATTCAACAGGGAAGTTCCTATGTACACATAGATTCCTTTATCAAACATGATAAAATATGTAGCTAGCAACTTGGATAAAATTAAGTGTTAATATAGTCACCGCCGTGCTCTCCAAACATGCCCTGAGCTTGATATAGGGAACACTTACCATATGTTTACAGAAAGTAGATATTTTTGCCACTAGTTGTGTTAACACCATTAATTTCCATCAGTACGCCTTTGTCAAAGCGGCTGAATACCCCTGTTGCATAGCGACGGGGTGAGATATTGGCGGAAAATGAATATGAAAATCTCGCATTTATACATCAACAAATATTTAGTTGGTGGAATACTATCTTTTGCCCTGACTCCATAAACCATAGTTTGCATAAAGTTTAACTGGAAACTGGACAGAATTATACTCCTCCTTCGTAAATATTCGCTTTATGTCAGGTCATGTGACTCTAGGTAATGTCAAAGAGCAAAATGTCATTTGCATTTGTAAAGGAGATGCATTACCTATTAAATACACGGAGTCGTAAAAATATGTTCTGAGTGGTCAACCTCTCCTTTGTAAACGCGATAAAAGGTGAAAATCGAAACAAAAATGTTTCATGCGCCAGATAAAGCTGTACCCAGTTAAACAGGTCTCACTAACACAAATTTAAGCGGTTATGGACGATGGACAGAAGTCTGTTGTACACATGTTGTTCCCTCATTCATATACCAACGCAGTTCAGAACCCGTATCGGTCATCAAAGCAGCCTGTATTATTGCTGTATCTAATGTATTTATATTTGACATCACAACATCTCGGCTCAAACAATTATTGATCGTGTTCTGTAGCAGATGGGTGTATCCTTTATCATGTACCAGCGTTTGGAAACCCGCAGTTTTGTGGATGAAATATCTTTCACACATTGTATTTCTATGTATGCTTTTCGCCGTTCAATGCATACACCATGTGCGTGTTTTTTTCGGAGTTTTTACTCTGACATCCGGATATGAGACAATGTCAAAGTTACAAGTTCCAAAGCTGTTTTCTTGAACTTTAATATCAAGATCTAGGAAAGTGGGTCAGCGATCTTTATTACACTTTTATTAAAGACGAGTTCTTTGGGTCATATTTTCTCTGCCACCACTTCAGTTTTTTGCACGATGCTGGTTATTGCTTCAGGCAGCCACGTGATAAACAGATCGCATTATATGGCCAAAGTATCTTCTAGAAAAACCAAAGTTTGTTATTTTCCGGGCGAAACCCCTTTAAATCTATACTAAAACAGTACAGACTTGTAAAAAATGCTGCAGGATCAGTGTACGGTGGGATGCCAACTTGTAAGAAAGCAAATTCATCAATTGCAAAGACAGCATTGTCCACAACATGGTCAATCATATACCTGATGCTTTCAATCGCGGACTTGCAGTGGACCCATGAAATTGCGTTTAGGCTGACACAAGTTGAATCAGAGTTCTGCGCATGCTTAACGATAAATTCGCAAGTCTTTGGGGGCGGTGGGGGAGGGGGGCGGAGATCAGTTGCAAAATTAACACATTTGCGAGACGCAAAAAGGTTGGGCATTTTTCGTGCCAGCCATCAGACGCCATGGCTCACTTGTGTCACAAGGGTTTATAATGTACCAATGCTGCCAATCTTTACCCGGTTTGTTAACAGGTGTACTGACAGTGCGCATTGAATAATCTACTGAACTGCAGATACCTTGTAAAGTGCCCCACCCCCACAACAAATGAATAGGATACTGAATCCCAAAACCCGCCAACTTGCCTTGCGCGAAGAAAAACTAGTAGTACCGTACCATATGGCAAACCCTTTTGATATTAAGTCAGATTTGGCGATACTGCTTACTCATTTGGCGATATCGCTTAATCATTCGGCGATATAGCCAAATAATTTAGTGATATCTCTTTGTATCTTGTCATATTACTTAATATTTAGATGGATCGTTTAGTATTTAGCGATATGTCTAGATCATTCAGCGATATATCTTAACCGTTTAGTAAGAACGGTAAACGAGTTGGCGATATCGCTTTATGATTTGGTGATATGTCTAAACCATCATCGCTAAATAACTTAGAAATACCGTCAAATCATTTAGTGATATCGCTGTATGTATACGGTATAGCAACATCGCTAACGGATTCAGTGATATAGCTAAAGGATTAAGTGATATCGCAAAACAGTTTGGCGATATCGGTGAAAACATATTTACCGGTATCGCTAAATGAATTTCCAATTCCTGTCATTTTCCCGATATGGCTGCCCATTTAGAGTGAGGTGCAGTGGCTTCACCCTCACATAGTGGTCTGTCTAGAATTGATCCTCTTCTCTAACGATGTCAATGGGTTTATTATCATGCTGCGAAGACGGTTTATGCTCTCTATCAATTTTGTCGTCAAACGTTCCAGTCATGTCCAAATAATTGCTCCTTCGCACCGATTACTATACTGACACTGTACAATTACCCAGCATGCACCGATTCACTTGTTAAGCAATATCGCTAAATACATCTTGTTTGGCGGAATCATTCACCGATATCGGTGAATCATTCGGAAATATATCCTTGTAGGGATATCACTAAATGATTTAGGGACATTAGAGAAAGAGACCATTTAGCGGTATGATTTGGCGATATCGCTAAATGATTCAGTGATGTCGCCAAAAAGGACCAAATGTCAAAAGAGCTTGCTGTAGTCTTTAGGAATAAATGTGTCCTCGCTACGGCACAAGATTTATCATCCTAAGCCAAAAACATATACCATGAGACTTTAAAGCAAAATTTTTAATGTATACTTTTGCAAATTGGTAAGTTGGTATAATTCCATCCAGGAAATTGACAGGACAAAGCTGACTCCTTTCTTCCGTCTGGTAATCTGTATCCATCTGCACATCTGATTACTACAGAAGAGTTAAGCTGCGTTTTGTAAGGTTTTGGTGAAGCATTGATGAAGTAGGGCAACGGCATACATCCATCTGCACGCAACATAAGATACATCGTTAACCTTCAAAATTTCTGGAATGTAAAAGGGATTTCCAAGTTAAATGTAAACGCTTATAATGTAAACTGCCAATTTGTTAATGGTTTCACGATGTTTGTTCTAGGTCGGACGAAATGACACATTCAATCTTATTTATCAGCATCCATTATGTTACCCCTACATTTTAATGACACTAATTCTCTCTCTCTCTCTCTCTCTCTCTCTCTCTCTCTCTCTCTCTCTCTCTCTCTCTCTCTCTCTCTCTCTCTCTCTCTCTCATTCTATTTCTCTCTCTCGCTCTCACTCTCCTTTCCTTTCCTCTCTTTCTCTTTCTATTTATCCATCTATATGTGTCTCACACACACACACACACACACACACATATACACACACGCACACACACACACACTCTAACGCACAGCATACTTAAGATCAAGCACCGATGCTAAATTTAAGAGGAATGGAAGTACACCACAACTTGCAGTCCATATTAGCTTTCATATGCAAAAACTCGGCTCTTTTTTCTTTACCCTTTTTTTTTGTTTTGTTTTGAATTGTTTTGTTTTGTTTTGTTTTGTTTTGTTTTGTTTTGGGGTTTTTGTTTTTTTTTTGTTTTTGTTTTTTGTTTGGTTTTTTTTTTGTTTTCGGTTTTTTTTTTGTTTTTTTTTTTTTTTTTTTTTTTTTTTGCTTTTGTTTTTAACTTCTGTGTAGTCCATTTCAAAACAGCAATGCTCATTTTCTCACATCAAGGAGGGTAGAAACATACACGCATGCATACATACATACATACATACATACATACATACATACATACATACATACATACATACATACATACATACATACATACATACATACATACATACATACATGCACTTCTACAAGCTTATTAACGCACTTTTTGTCATATGTATGAAGTGCAGAACAAAATATACACAGCAACATAGTAGTGTAAGATATGCCGGTAACACCAGTATTGAATTCAAATATGAATAGAGTTAATCATTTTGTCACGCATACACATGTAAGGCTGAACAAATTCGATGAAAAAACAACAGTTGATGAAAATCGACTCATGATTAGAGAGAGAGAGAGAGAGAGAGAGAGAGAGAGAGAGGGAGGGAGGGAGGGAGAGAGAGAGAGAGAGAGAGAGAGAGAGAGAGAGAGAGAGAGAGAGAGAGAGAGAGAGAGAGAGAGAGAGAGAGAGAGAGAGAGAGAGAGAGAGAGAGAGAGAGAGAGAGAGAGAGAGAGAGAGAGAGAGAGAGAGAGAGAGAGAGAGAGAGAGAGAATCACAACGAACCTTGACAACCCGAAGCGGGACGGTTCCATCTGTTGAGGGATGAACACATCAGAGTTCGATGGGACAGACCGTCTGGGAACACCTTTCCTGGGTCACACTGATAAGATACCTTTTGTTCAGGTACGACATTGTGTTTTTTCAATCCGTATATTCGGTAGATGAGGCGCATTGCTGCAGGGTTGTCCTGGTAGAGAATGTATGCAAATTAATCAAACCAATGTGCAAAAGGGAAAGGGGCATCGCATCATATGAAAAGAAATTTGTCGTTCCTTTTGTGTCTGCCGATTTTGAATGCAGGTGAAAAAGTCAATGGATTGGCTGCCTTCTAATCTGTTCTTTCTGTGGTCCCCTCATTTGAACTCTTCTTTTGTCAATTGCAACAAAAGCTATGCTCATCTGAAGTACTCAAATGATCTCACATTGAAACATATCAAGAATAACATTTTTTCCGTCTAGACTTAGTGTCTTTATTTTCCAAAGAGGAAAAGCAATCTAGGCCAAATATATTCTTTGGCGCGCACTGGGCGCATTAAGCCAAGCGTTGTCAGGGGAAACTGTTCACTGGCACCTCAGTTTTTGTACTAAAAGGATAAACTTGGTTCAAGCACCTCCATAACAGTGTTACATTTTTCACAGTATGGCGTGATGAAGACTGTAACTTTCACGAAATTTGTGAAGCTAGATTATCTACAGCAAATAGCTAGCAGGACCCCGGCAATATAAAAAGTGGATTTATGGAACTAACACCGAAGAATCGTGTGAAACAGCACAGTTTTTACCATAAGCTTGTATTGATTGGTCAGATACCTCCTGGGCCTGTTATTTGGCTGCTTTGAAAGGGTCGCTGTTATCTTTACACACCGTGATTGGCTGAACAAGTTGTTTTTTTTTTTTTTTTTTTTAAGGCTAACTTGTTCAGTTTAAACCAATCTATTAAACATCTCATATCAATGTCGGCCTTAGATGCAAGAGTTTCAGTATTTTCACCATATGGTAAGTTAGACATGTACATGTATTTGTATCCTCCGCAATAAACGAGTGTGCTTTATGTTAGAAAGTTTTGTCATTCTTTAAAAAAATTAAAAAAATGAGCCTTTTAGTGCATCACAGTTACGTCTTTGTTTATTGGAATTTGTGTCTCCAAGCTAGAGAAACTGTTCTCTTTGTGTCAAAAAAACCCATCAGTTTAAACACAACACTACGAACACCACTGCATTCAAGCTTTAAAAAATGGTAGCATGACTTACAGTCTCAAAAAGTGTGTGTTTTTGTTTTTGGTTTTTGCTTTTGTTTTTTGTTTTTGTTTTTTGTTTTTTTTTTTTGTTTTTTTTTTTTTTTTTTTGTTTTAATCATTTATTTTGTTTTTAGATCAAAGAACATGCCCAAATAGGGGACATTCATAGTAACTGCTGTCCTGCTCTGCATCCTTAGCCTACACAGAGCAGATCCATGAAATATACATGGCCAAGTGTGTTTCTCTTGCAAAAGTAGCCAGAGAAGAAATTAGCATAAGAACTATTATTCAAATATTTTTCGAACGTACTGGAAGCGTGATGTGTTTAGAAATTTACATTATCGTCATAGAAATTGCGTTAATTTTTGATAGTTTCGCAGCATTTGAAGTTTTAAAACTTGAATATCTTCACACGTATTATAGATAGAGATGTCATTTCAACTTGTACTAGTGGGTTATTGACCATTGCACATGTAACGAATCTAAAACAAAAGTTGTAGCAATTTGAATTTTGCTAATTAGCAGCATTCGAAATTTTCAATCTTGAGTATCTTCAACACTATAATAGAGATATCATTCGAACTTCTACTAGGGGGTTTTTGACCATTGCGCACCTAAAGAATCAAAAACAAAAGTTGTAGGAATTCAAACTATGCTAACTAGCACCATTAGAAATATTAAATCTTGAATAACTTCAAAGCTATAATAGATAGAGACGCCATTCCAACTTCTGTTCCAGTGTTATGGACTAATTGTACATTGACATACCAATATGCCTTGAAGACACACACACACTGATTTGCTAAGCAGCAAATCATCTTTTCTAGCTTTGCTCCATATTCTTGCCCGTTACAAATGGAACTACACCCACAGTTTCCATCTGTTCAAGAATTTACCATTCGTGACAGGTAAGTTTTTAAAGTTTTAAAAAGTCTTCCATTGCAGATAGCCTTTGGGTGGATGCAGTCGATTTGTTACATTTTGGCGACCCAATATGATGACAAAAACTCCCCTTCGGTGACAGAGTCGAAAGGTGAAGGTCAAGGCACCTTTTGCCCATTGTAAATCATGTACTTGGTTTTCAGTACTGACAGAACTTGCCGCGTCAGACACAGTCTGTCCCACAAGAACAAAATGATCTTTAAAGCATATACATGTAGTCAACATCTGAAATTTTGTGTTGAATACCTTATCAGACATATTTATGTGCCTTGGTACATTATCACTGCAGAAGTTCTTTCGACTGTCGTATATAGGGCGCCATTTATTCTTTTGGTTGAAACTCACTCTCTCTCTCTCTCTCTCTCTCTCCCCCCCAC
>OZ026626.1:70406189-70429180 GCA_964020975.1 Hermodice carunculata | reverse complement strand
TATATATATATATATATATAATATAGTATATCATGGCATGCTTTGTTGACGATATGAAGTATATCAACGAGCACTGGATGCCATATAGCAGAACGATTGAGCATCGCCTACAAAGCATGCTATAATTTTTTTTCTCATGTTTGGGTCCGTTTGTACATATCAATACACAAAGCAAAAATTAGAACGACATTTGCAGAAAGTTTCACTCCCTAGCAACCGGAAGAGTACCGATACCACCGGAGGTGTACCGATACATCATATCGCGGCTCTGTAGCTTTTAGGCCTATGATACGGTATTTATACAAGCCTGTTATAGTACTAAAATGGACCCAAACATAATATATATATATATATATATATATATATATATATATATATATATATATATATATATATATATATATATATATATATATATATATATATATATATATATATATATATATATATATATATATATATATATATATATATATATATATATATATATATATATACGGTATTTATACAAGCCTGTTATAGTACTAAAATCGACCCAAACATTATATATATATATATTTCTTAGTATGAGATCGTATTACCAAAAGATTTACTGTTTTACTTTCAAGGCTAACTTGTTCAGTTTAAACCAATCTATTAAACATCTCATATCAATGTCGGCCTTAGATGCAAGAGTTTCAGTATTTTCACCATATGGTAAGTTAGACATGTACATGTATTTGTATCCTCCGCAATAAACGAGTCTGCTTTATGTTAGAAAGTTTTGTCATTCTTTTAAAAAATTAAAAAATGAGCCTTTTAGTGCATCACAGTTACGTCTTTGTTTATTGGAATTTGTGTCTCCAAGCTAGAGAAACTGTTCTCTTTGTGTCAAAAAACCCATCAGTTTAAACACAACACTACGAACACCACTGCATTCAAGCTTTAAAAAATGGTAGCATGACTTACAGTCTCAAAAAGTGTGTGTTTTTGTTTTTGGGTTTTGTTTTTGTTTTTTTGTTTTAATCATTTATTTTGTTTTTAGATCAAAGAACATGCCTAAATAGGGGACATTCATAGTAACTGCTGTCCTGCTCTGCATCCTTAGCCTACACAGAGCAGATCCATGAAATATACATGGCCAAGTGTGTTTCTCTTGCAAAAGTAGCCAGAGAAGAAATTAGCATAAGAACTATTATTCAAATATTTTTCGAACGTACTGGAAGCGTGATGTGTTTAGAAATTTACATTATCGTCATAGAAATTGCGTTAATTTTTGATAGTTTCGCAGCATTTGAAGTTTTAAAACTTGAATATCTTCACACGTATTATAGATAGAGATGTCATTTCAACTTGTACTAGTGGGTTATTGACCATTGCACATGTAACGAATCTAAAACAAAAGTTGTAGCAATTTGAATTTTGCTAATTAGCAGCATTCGAAATTTTCAATCTTGAGTATCTTCAACACTATAATAGAGATATCATTCGAACTTCTACTAGGGGGTTTTTGACCATTGCGCACCTAATGAATCAAAAACAAAAGTTGTAGGAATTCAAACTATGCTAACTAGCACCATTAGAAATATTAAATCTTGAATAACTTCAAAGCTATAATAGATAGAGACGCCATTCCAACTTCTGTTCCAGTGTTATGGACTAATTGTACATTGACATACCAATATGCCTTGAAGACACACACACACTGATTTGCTAAGCAGCAAATCATCTTTTCTAGCTTTGCTCCATATTCTTGCCCGTTACAAATGGAACTACACCCACAGTTTCCATCTGTTCAAGAATTTACCATTCGTGACAGGTAAGTTTTTAAAGTTTTAAAAAGTCTTCCATTGCAGATAGCCTTTGGGTGGATGCAGTCGATTTGTTACATTTTGGCGACCCAATATGATGACAAAAACTCCCCTTCGGTGACAGAGTCGAAAGGTGAAGGTCAAGGCACCTTTTGCCCATTGTAAATCATGTACTTGGTTTTCAGTACTGACAGAACTTGCCGCGTCAGACACAGTCTGTCCCACAAGAACAAAATGATCTTTAAAGCATATACATGTAGTCAACATCTGAAATTTTGTGTTGAATACCTTATCAGACATATTTATGTGCCTTGGTACATTATCACTGCAGAAGTTCTTTCGACTGTCGTATATAGGGCGCCATTTATTCTTTTGGTTGAAACTCACTCTCTCTCTCTCTCTCTCTCTCTCCCCCCCACTGCTCAAGTTTTTCACATATCCTTCATTCAAACACCCTACTTAGGAGGAGGGTTTTTTATCCTTCATATATATATATATATATATATATATATATATATATATATATATATATATATATATATATATATATATATATATATATATATACATATATACATATATATACATACATACATATACATACATACATATACATACATACATATACATACACACATATATAATATATATCTATATATATATTTATTTTATATATATATATATATATATATTTATTATATATATATACATATATATATATATATATATATATATATATATAATTGAGCACCCTTTAGCTAATAAACTGATTAAATTCGCACTATACAGTATATATTCAGGACACTTACCTCTTTACAGTACCACTTGGCCAGGCCAGGGCAGAATCAGAGGTCACGGATAATGTAGGGGAAGGTTCAGCACCAAATTTCCCAAGTCAGTGCAGCAACCACATATCCATAGGCAAAAACTAAAAATGCAACATGACAGCACCAAATTTCCCAAGTCAGTGCAGCAACCACATATCCATAGGCAAAAACTAAAAATGCAACATGACATACATATACTAGTTATTCCAAGGTTCATGGAGCGGTAAATTACTTCCGTTATTAGTCGAGAAAAACGTACTTTTTACCGCCTTAGAATTATGGAATAACCAGTGCATATTGCATTGTGTATTTCATAGTAAGACCAGCTCTAAAAGCATAAAGCATATATCATTGGTTTAAACATATTTATTAAATCGGTTGGGAAATAGGACAATACCTTTATTCATCCCCCTCGCACATGTAAAGATGGAAAGTGAAGGCATTCCATAACAGTTAAACCGATGTTATTTGTGAGGAATAAATGTCGTATGACGGTAAATGAAAGACACACACACACACACACAAACGCATATATATATATATATATATATATATATATATATATATATATATATATATATATATATATGTGTGTGTGTGTGTGTATGTATGTATGTGTGTGTGTGTGTGTGTGTGTGTGTGTGTGTGTGTGTGTGTGTGTATGTATCATCTCATATGCCAATATCTGTGTGACTACCCATTTTTAACACGGTTGACTTTTCAGTCGGCTGAGTTTATGCGGTGTTTAGGCATCCGTCGTCCGTCCGTCGTCTACAATTCACATTATGATGTATCTTGGGTGGTTCTCTACCGAGTTTGTTCAAATAGTCACCCTCCGGTGATTGTTAGATTTGTTATATGATTTTTTTCTCCATTTTTTTTTAATTCAAAAAAAAAAAATCTGCAACATTTGCTGGCGTTGCGATTTTTTAAAACAAATTTTCGTGTGGTTGTGCAATTTTCGACTTCTACTCCAAAACTGTCGCTCAGATTATTCTAAAACTTGATGGAAGTGTAGCTTGCGTGAGAGTTGATCAACCTTATTCACTCGGTGGTGATAATAATTTTTCAATTAGGGTACCTGTTGGTGAATGCATGTATTCCTATTGATTACCATGGAAGTCAATGGGATTACAATGGAAAGTCATATTTTGTTACTTCCTCTCCAAAATCGTCTTCTTGCAGACCAAAGTGGGGCATATTATAGATTGAATGCCAAGGTGAGCTGAGGACGGGCTGTTCACACAGCCCTCCATTAATTAAAGTGTGTGTGTCAACACACACTTTCCTGTTTTTCGTGAAATCAATTTTTTCTTTTTTCTTTACCAGTAAATTTGTCCGACACTTTTTTCGGAAACTATTATTCATAGAAAATCCAAACTTAGCATTATTGTACCTCTATACAAAGAGTTTGACCTTTTTATGACCAGGAGTGAAGATGTCTAAAATTATGCAAATTAGAGACATTTGAAATTTTAAATCTTGAATATCTTCAAAAGTATAATAGTTAGATATGTCTTTCCAACTTATACTAGGGGGTTATTGGTCATTGCGCATTTAATGAATTTAAAACAAAAGTTGTAGCAATTCAAATTATGCTAATTAGCAGCATTTGAAATTTTAAAACTTGAACATATTCAAAACTCTTTCAGATAGAGATGTCATTTCAACTTCTACTAGGGGGTTATTGACCATAGCGCATGTAATGAATCTAAAACAAAGGTCGTAGCAATTCAAATTATGCTAATTAGCAGTATTTGAAATTTTCAATCTTGAATATCTTCAACACTATAATAGATAGAGATGTCATTCCAACTTCTACTAGGGGGTTGTTGACCATTGCGCACCTAATGAATTAAAAAGAAACGTAGTAGGAATTTAAATTATGCTAAGTAGCACCATTGGAAATTTTAAATCTTGAATAACTTCAAAGCTATAATAGATACTGATGCCACTCCAACTTCTACTGTGTTATGGACTAGTTGTACATTGCTATAGCAATATGCTTTGAAGAACACACACACTGATTTGTTGTGCAGCAAATCATCTTTTCTAATTCATTTTGTGTTTCAATATTTCCCGAAATCAGTTGTCTCATGTGTACTTTTGCGTACTTTATGATGCACACCTCGGCAAAATGATAAATTGAGGAGCTCTCTTTTGTTTCAAACCTGTATGCCTGACCTTTCACCTAAAATTTTAAAAGTTTATACGGAAATTATTTGTTCACATCCTCCCAAAACAAACTTTAGGCAAGAAAAGAAAAATATATCGGTCGGTATGACCTTGACACCCCCTCGATCAGGGGTGACCCCTGATGACGACCTTTTCCCTTCAAATTAATTTGTCTAAACTTTTAAACAGTTTTTGGTGCGTGGTGTATGATATATGAGTATATGTACATTAATATCCTTAGAGCCAAGTTTGTGAAAAATAAGAGTCCGAACCGAGAAGTCTGTTTTTCGTTCACCTGCCACTGCGGAGTTTAACTCTAAAGTGGTATCTTTCACAGCAGGACTCTTAGTCCGGGTCCCGTTGTTCAGTCAAATGAGATCTTCCAATAAATACCATTGTCCACACCATTGTATTTTCAGGCCCAGAGCGCTTCAACGTGTGAAGTTATATTTGTGTCTTTCATGAAGTTTCCTTGGAACATTTTGTGGACAACTTTCCAGTTACATATTTCTGAAACTCTGATTTTGTTCTGCACCGCATGCACCTTATTCTTTCAGATGAGGCGGAACTGAGTTTATAACTACTTATATTCGAGCTGCCTCCGTGGAGATCTTTAAACTTTTAACTTTTTCTATTAACTCATCGACACTCATAATGACATCATTGGACTTAATGTCCCTCGAATAATTTACAAATGCACCTGTCCAATCTTCAAACCAAGCTCTCTCTCTCTCTCTCTCTCTCTCTGTCTGTCTCTGTCTGTCTGTCTCTCTCTCTCTCTCTCTCTCTCTCTCTCTCTCTCTCTCTCTCTCTCTCTCTCTCTCTCTCTCTCTCTCTCTCTCTCTCTCTCTCTGAAAGTATCAAATTTGGCCCCTGTGATCTTGAAACTGGGATTATTCATTATTCATAACATTAGCATTTTTTTCTGTATTGTGTTTTAAACAAATGTGTTTTTTTTTTTTTCTTTTTTTTTTTTAACAACATGATTTAAACATATTTTAGTTCATGAGAAGAAGGATGGGAGAACAAGCACAGGCTTATAGAAACTCCTCTCCTATCAATACAACATGACATCTCAATACATGAGGTTAATGTATGGCAAGTTTACAACAAAAAATAAAAATAATATGCGTAATAGTCGATATATATGGGCCTGCGAGAGTACTCTGAAAATGAGATCGCATTGCGAGACAAATTAATAGACTGGAGTATGAATTATCACGTTTAAACAGCGGAAACAAGTTTTAAAATTGCAGTTAATATACAGCAAAAACAGACCCAATTAACATATTTAAATGCATGGAAACTTACTGTAAGTACAGAGGTTATGATCTCCAATATATGCAATATGACTGTTATATGCATGGAAGGGAATAGAATGCATTGGTTAGAATCAAAGTCAGAATCTGTTCGCAGCAAGATAAAATCTTGAACAGCTTCAAACATGGAGTTCATTTCCTTCTGGTGTTACCGAAGAGCACCCAAAGAGCATGTTACTGACCGTCAGTGGTATTGTATTAAGATTTCTTTTGACGGAGTTGGAGCCTGGTGCCTGGTGCCTGGTGCCTGGTGCCTGGTGCAATGGAGCACAAAGTGATCTGCGGTTTCACGCCTCTGAACATGCACATATACAGCTAGTATAGGGTGGTCGACATGGTTGTGGTTGAAAAGATGACAATTCAGAGAGCTGGATTCTGTGCGTAAACGCACGTGGTGAAATTGTCCAGGTCGCAAGCCACAATAATAGTAACTGGGTGGTTCTTAGCTCTGCTGACTTGTCAGCAAGCAGAGCTATTGGAATCCGTTTGCCCCCGCTGTCCGTCTGTCTGTCCGTCCTCAGACTTTTTACATTTTCGACTTCTTCTCAAAAACCGCTCAATGGAATTTATTGATTTTGCACATGGGTGTTCCCCAGGCGGACCTCTGCAAAGTCTGCAAAGGAAATGATGGTGCAATAATTTTTTTCATTTTTTCATGAATTTTTTAATATTTTGTTGGATAAAATTAAAATTTCTTCATTTCAAGGACTTCTTGGCCAATTGCTTTGATATTGCACATAGGGTCACCTGGGGTCATGTAGTTCCTATTTTTGCCACCAGGTGGCGCTACAATTTTTCTTATTTTTTAAATGCATTTTTTGTGTGTTAAGGCTATTTTTGACTTTTTCTCCAGATCGGCAGAACATAATTGCTTAAAATTTTATCAGAATATAATTTGGATTTTATAACAATGGGATATTCCAATGTGACAATAGTACTTCTCGTTTTGTTGTGTGAATAAAAATAGAAGACTCCAAGGCAACTTGTGTTTTGTAGATATATATTATATTGTTCTTCACAAACTACACAGCATATGTAGATTTGTGGTATCGTCAAGCCCAACTCCGACGAGATCCCCCCATACAAAAGAAGTTAAATTGAATTGCAGTCACGTGAATACTGCCATGTTTACTCTTAATTACTAATTAGAGAATACCTTAAAAGGAAGAAGCAGAGAAGGAATGAATATGACGTAGATATATTATGAAAGAAGTTCTAATTTTGTAGTTGCTTAACTTATACTTACTGGATTTCTAAGCCTTAAAATACACAAGGAAAAAATTTTAGGGTGGGGTCTCGTCAGCTTGGCTCACAGTGCATATACATGAGAAAAAGCATAGCAGTGTTAACAAATTAACGGAAGACAATTCAGTGATCATTACATTGGTCAAAATACAAAAAGTAAATGAACACAGTCACTGTAAAACATAAGCCGTGGAATTAAGTAATTAAATGAAATTAATTACTGGCTCAGAGGGCACTTTGTTACAATTTAGACAATGAAAGTTTGCGAAAATGATATGGATATATGTTAATTTTTTACGAAGTTATGGGAAATCAAACTTTGCGACCGTAGGTAAGTGTTACCACTGTACAGTATATATGGCTATTGTATTTACATTTTCGACTTCTTCCCAAAAACTGGTGCTTGGAATGATTTGATTTTGCATTGGATGTTCCCCAGGTGGACCGCTACCAAGTTTGCAAAGGAGTTTAAGATGCAATATTTTTTCTATTTACTATGAAACTTTTAATCTATTTTTTCTTTTTGAAAAAAAAAATCATCTCAAGAACTACTTGGCCAATTACTTTGATATTGCACATAGGGTCACCTAGTTCTTATTTTGGCCTCCAGGTGGCGTTGCAATTTTTTTCTTTTCTTAATTTTTTTTCATGAACTATAATATCAAACTTTGCTACCACTGTACATGTATATAGCTATACAGACCACAGTGCATGTGTTGCAATACTGCAAACGCATATCAGTCAGCAGAGCACAGGATCATCATGATTGTCTTGTTAGCTCTGCTGACCAAAGGTAGAGAGCTCATGGTATCACTCAAGTCTATCCTTCTGTCCGTCCTTCCGTAAACTTTTTGGTTTGTCACTTTCAAGATTTATCAATTGTATAAACGTCTAGGTCGAGTTCGATATTTGTGGCGCAACCGACGGTATTAGGTAATAATATGGATCAAAATGTGAAAATCTTGTGACCGCTCTAGCACCCTTAATATTTGATAGATTTTCATGATTCGACCTCCTCCAAAAATGCCACTAACTTTCATTGAAAGTAAGTGGCATTTTTGGAGGAGGTCGAAATCTCAGTTACATATGATAGTCAGGATCTAAATCTAGAAAAGAGCTCTGGATGAGTTTATATTCGGCATTTTGTGAGAGAGCTTGGGATACAGTGTAGTTAAAGAGCATTATCATATGCCGTTTCCCGAACTGCCGTATACCAAGCTGAAACTCGGGATAAAACACCAAAAAAGTGGGATCAAAGGTCACAAACGAAGAAAGTTTTGAAAACAGGTGATATCATACAACTTGGAATAACTTTGCCAGTTTTGTCCGTAGCTCTCTCAAATTTAATATACTTGTGAAATATATTGCACGCTATTAATCAGTACGCTTTGGGTGACCCGTAATCAGGCCAAAGTCATTTTCTCCATGCTCAGTTTTGTATACTTTGAATGAAAGGTAACTTGTGTCAATAAACATGAAAAAGGAATTTGCAGATTGAATGAAGTTATGAAAAAAAGCACATTGAAAAAGTGAAAGAAAGTGGGAAAATTAGTACTTTTGTACTTTTTGCAAATACCCTATGTTTTTGGGTTTTGAAAGGTCTCGGGCTAGAAGGCCATGATTAAATAAATACAAGCTATTAGTCATCATGCTTTAATTGACCAATAATGAGGTCAAGGTCATCAAAATGAACTGAACATGGTTGCATAGTCCCCTCCGAAGAATGCTTCAAATTATCGCAAAGCTGATCACGAATTATGTATATGCTGACAGAAAAACAGGACAGTGTCATTCTGAAAATGCTGTATATTAACTCCAAATTTGTTTTTTGGCCTTCAAAATGAACAGAGCGTTACCATATGTAGATATCATGCTAAGTTCAAAGCTTGTGCAATTACTGGTTACAGCAAATATTGGTGATCTAGAATCCATTCAATATATGTAGAAATGCAAGTGTGTTACAATAACTCAGGGGCTAGTTGTCATTTTCAATATGGACACCCCACAACACGAATGAAATCTGAGACAATGTCAATCCAATGTGAAGCTGCAAGAACAGGTCTTATATTACTTCGCAATAGGTGATTAATATACGTATTTGCTTGAAGCACAATTGCAGTTAATTAGAAACATGAGGATGCTTTGAGTGAATATTTACTGGAAATGATTTGTCACGTAACGACATACAACTGAAGTCAAAGAAACCAAGAAGATAAATAAGATGCCACCAACGTCAACCTTTAGCACAGCTGCTAGTGTACCATCCCAAATCATGAAATGATCAATTTGAAAAATTGAACTGGGCTTTAAGTGGCGACATATGAAAGATATGTCACAATTTATTTATAATACTTGCCGATCAATGTGTGTAACTTCAGGATCACAGATCACGGAATAGTTGCCGCAAGATGTGATCTTATGAAATTTGAGGACATTTCACAGCTCAAATGCTATCCTGTATGACAACTGCAATTTGCACAAGGAACATAGATTTTATTGGATATTCATGCAGTCACCACAAAATTTGCAAGTACCAGTGCATGGCATTCCGTTATTCCGGCACTTGCATCTTTTGGTTGCACACCTGGTAGAACATTCACAAGTCTTTAGATGTTCGCATGATGAAGGCACAGGAAGAAGGCATAGTAATATAGGTTTCAGGTTACTCTCGGAGAATTTCCATCCAAGCGACGTAAAAGACGGAAGATCTGGGCATGGTGTGGTAGCCTTACGCCAGACAAATGCTTGATAGTGTGCCCTTTCAATATTACCTAACAGCATCACTTGTTGGTGCAAGAAGTTCAGGGTTTATTGCCTTCTCGAATAAGCACGCCCGTGCTTCATCAGTGGTAGTCACACCAGGGACATTGTACAAGTTACAAATAAATTCCTCAGCATTTGTCCTTTCTTTCGTCAGTATAGGCTCCACGCCAAGCTTAAGACCATGCAATAGTTGGCTATGTTTGAAGAATACACTGAGAGCTGTTCTCTTGACAAGCTTAAATAGAAATGAAGTGATGTCACATTCAGTCGGGAGAATGAACTGGTAGACACAGCTTTGTAGTTGAGGGATTAAAGGCATGGGTTGTTATAACATCTTTGATAGGGACATACTTTGGTTTCTTGTGGGCCCCTCCCTTCATCCAAAAATTTGAAACCTTATATCTGCAAAGTGGGCAACAAATAGAACATAAATATCTGTATCACGTGCTGAAACCACGATAGTTTCAGATTTGGTCTCCTCACAGAGCAGAATTATGCGAGTGTCACCCTCTTATGGTTGCTTTCAAGTTGTTGTAAATTCACCTCATTACCCTTGTAGCCTGCCACAAATTTTCGTCAATGGATCCTCCAGCAGCAATAACGATCTTATTTTTGGAGCCTTTTTCGTGACTTCCCCAAATAGAAAGTTAGCCAGATTGACTTTGTTTTCCCCCGGTCAGAGGAATTCCTGCCAATCATGGGGCAAAGGAACATCTGTAGACTCTATCTTTCTCCTAATGAGAGAGCCTTTGCTCCTGCGGATTTTAGTTCCTAGCTTGATAGAGGTATTGTTATATCTATCAAAAACCATGTCAATGCGACTATACTTAGAACCAGACTGAGAAACAGATTGTACAAATACATCGGCAAGGTCACCAAATGTTTTTGCAGTTGGTGGTTTTCACACGGCCATGACCAAGGCTTGTTCATCAACAATCAGTGTTGCACCCTAAGGAACAGCGATTGTTGCTGGACAACTAGTGCCTTTTGTAAGCTCATCCATTAGGATGGCTTTCTGTCCTGTACAGAGGCATCCATCCATCTCTGCAAGTGAGAGGGCTACAGGCAGAAGTTCATGCTTTAAAGTTTCTGCCAAATTTACAGGTCTTTCGGCCTCCAGAGTGATAACAAGTTGTTGGAGAACGGACCTGTCTGTTCTCAATGTGGCATCTTTTTTATTGCATGTTTTGGGAGCATCATAAACGCTGGAAAATGTCAGGGCCTTGTTTTGGGGCAGAGAATCTGAAAACTTTTTCTTTTTGTCATCAACATAAGAGCAAATCAATCTCTTCTCAACAAAATCTAGAACCTGTTTCTGCCCAATCTCTTTGGCGTGTATCAGAGCCTTAGTGACCCAATCTCTTGATGCATCTTTTGCAGCAGTATTTTGCAATTTACCATTGCCAAGAGAATCTACTTGAACAGGCCAAATTGAAACACAACTTCCTGAACCCTGTCTTCTGTGTCTGAGTCCTTAATTCTGTAGTCCATATTTGTCTCTTTGTGCGTCAGTGTCATCAAACACAGAGTCATACAGTTCCCTGGTATCTGCAGAAATTTGACACCTGCAGTTTGAATGTAAGGGCCTACTACTCAGAGCAGAAAAAGTTTTGGGGATCCCTACTATCCCTCTGCCTTTCGTGCAAACTCATGGGGTGTAAGCAGATATACAACAACAACAACAACAACAACAACAACAACAACAACAACAACAAAAGACAAATCAAGCAACAAGAAATTCAGTTCTCAAAAACCACCTGCACTGTTCCAGCACCAATCTGAGCTACGACCAAACTGCACCTGTCACTGGGAATGATTACATCATCCAGGATGCAAATGTGACATTTCAAGTTCAAGCCTCGTTTAAAATTGCTTTAACGTCTACTGAGTGAAAAAGGAGAACAATAGCCCTCTTCCAGAAAGTTATAATTTGCCTTGTAACATGGGTGGTAGGAACAGACCAATAGGGAGCCGGAAAAAGTGTTGATTATATCACATAATGAACACTTTTCACACAATAGCATTGCTAGTGTTGTGCAGTGCAGCATGACCTACAGGCAGTGCCTTGTAGAAACAGTCGTCGTTGACACCTTGTCCTGAACAGCCCAAACTAAGGTATTGTTCCAGCACGATCTTTGCAGATGACCACAGGACTTGGAATAGTATGGACGTGTATTCCTGGAACTTTCCAAGTCGTCTGTCATATATATCATGATATCACTGTTGGCATAATGTAAGTTGATGTACATGACTCAATTTACAAAACTTAATCAGTATCCATACCAGGCATGAACCCTGAAAAAATAAGTGAATTAAATTCCAAAATATATTGCTTTTTTACCTGCAACAGGTTTCTTGTAGCCTACACTCTCATCATTATGGCACGTACACCTCTGAAAAATTAACTGTTGAGTGGGAATACTGTCCAACTCACTTAAATCTGTCATTTTGGCTTCCACCACCTGCTCTTCTTACTGCCATATTGGTAAGTGGAAAATACATGAGCAAGCAGTCAAACTTGGCTGTGCATGTGACAACTTATGTCAGCGGCAAAGTACACCATGCACAAAAGGCAGGGGATAAATGTCATGCACCAAGGAATATCTTGGTCAGTTCCTACCACCTTTGTTACAAATCATTTATAACATGTCACAATGACCATAATGCCATCACAATCAACGAGGTTGAAGACCGAGTTGATTGTGATGGCATAATGGTCATTGTGACATGTTATAAACTGACCACGATATTCAGAAGAATATCTTGGTCAATTCCTACCACCCTTGTTACAAATCATTTATAACATGTCACAATGACCATTATGCCATCACAATCAACTCGATCTTCGACGTCGTTGATTATGTGGTCAACGAGGTCAAAGAATGAGTTGATTGTGATGGCATAATGGTCATTGTGACATGTTATAAATGATCTGTAACAAGGGTGGTAGGAACTGACCAAGATATTCCTTGGTTCACGACATTTTTCCCCTGCCTTCACATGGTCTCTGACATCACCTTTCTCCCTACTCCACGTGTACCAGGGGCCTTGAAATTGACAGACGGTCATTCAAAGGTTTACTGGGTACGATTGTATTTGTGTCTTTTTGCCCAGAACCACTTCCTAGTAGTCAATAACCTATTCCGCTGTCTGAACTCTTTACTCTCCATAAGCTAACCTGTCCCTGTCTAATCTTTATACATATGGAATTACTATTGTCCATATTGCACACGTTCCTCTGTAAAATTTTGACAGGCTGTAACACATGACCAAACCTGCTCGTGTCAATGTTATATCCTGGAAAGTAAAATTCTTTTCACGCCGTGGCAACATCATTGCAGTGATTTTGCAGCTAATGCCACTTCAGAGTTATAGCCAAACTGAAGGTTCACTAAAAGACCACATGTATAGGTGTTGACCTCAAAATATGTGAATGACCTTGACCTTTCTGACATTACCCATGTGGGTTGTTTCGGTTTCTTCACTCTTCTTCTTCTTGTCAAGTTTTCTTTTGAAAAGCCACGACGCAATGAGAGGCGTTTCTGCCGGAGTCTAACGAATTCTTCGGAGCATGTCATGAGCACGCTTGAGAGGGCTGCTTCAAAATTTTCACGAAAAAGAGCGAGAAAGGATGCATAAAGCGAAATAGAGCGAAAGGAAACGAGAAACGTCGATGCCTTTGGGACCATTCATTTCCCCCCATTGTCGGAAACAAGAAGAATGTATTATTGCACTTCGCTTATGTCCGCATTTACCAAAAGCATAGCCTACCTTAGCGTCAGCACTTATGACATGTGCGGCTATTTATATTTCACCCGTGACACACATTTATAAGTCATGTTGCCTTAGAAAGAAATGAATTGCATGGCAGAGCGAGAAAACAGAAAAGTAAACGAGCTATGTTAGTTTTGAGTAGATTTATCCGAGCCACACAATATACATAAACATGTAGAACTACTGGCAGCGTCGTGGCAGAGCGTGTGTCTTCGAAACAGCAGGTAGTGGCTTCAAATCTAATGGTCGTCCTTTTTTTTCATTATAGGGCCTATATTTATTTTTTTTTAATGTTAACGTGATATATATATATATATATATATATATATATATATATATATATATATATATATATATATATATATATATATATATATATATGTGTGTGTGTGTGTGTGTGTGTGTGTATTTATTTATTTATTTATTTATTTATTTATTTATTTATTTATCTATTTAGTCATTTGTTCGTTCGTTCGTTCGTTCGTCCGTTCATTTATTTATTTTGTTTGTTTCTGTTGTATGAAGGTTCCCCAATTTTGGTTTTATTACAATTAAGAGTGCTGTTATCGACCGGTACTCACTTTTTCGCGTATGACAGGCCTTCAATTTTTATCCCGTATAGCAGCTCTATGTTAAACAAAACTGAACTTCATGTTGCATTCAATTACTTTGTGATATGTGATGCTTGGGAGCAGAATTACCAGAAGTTTCGCTTATTTCTCAATCCCTTTTCTTGCACTTTCAAACAAAAGCATGTTAAAATAATGTTAAGTGTCCAATGAAACTCATCCCTTGTATAATTTTATGGTTTCCTATTTTCATTATTATTGCACCTAGGCAAGCAAGATATTTACCCAGTCTTGAATTCAACACAGAAAGACTCTAAAGAGCCAGACATTAGTAGTAGTAGTAGTAATAATAATAATAATAATAATAATAATAATAATAATAATAATGATGATGATGATGATGATGATGATGATGATGATGATGATGATGATGATGATGATGATGATGATGATGATTATGATAATAATAACAATAAAAATGATGATGAATATATGATGATGATAATGATAATTTATTGCACACCCATTCTTTTGGGAAATAAAATACAGCAAATAGATCTAAAAAAAATATAATAAGGATGACCGTCATTTTGTTGAACGTACGTTCTCCATAGTACAATAATAGATTTCTTGTGTGATGGTAGTAAATAAATAAATAGATAAATAAATAAATAAATAAATTAATTAATTAATTAATTAATAAAGAAAATAAATAAATAAATGAATGAATGATGGATGAATGAATGAATGAATGAATGAATAAATAAATAAATAAACAAATAAATAAATAAACAAATAAATAAATAATGGAAGCCAACAAAAAAAATCCTTGTGCATTCTAACGCATGCTGATTCGAACGCGCCACCCAAGTTTTAAAGTACACCGGCCTAACCATTATGCCACATAGCTGACTGGCTCCTAAACAACATGTGAGAGTGAGTATTCGTAACGCTTGAGTGTTGTTTGCCACGCATGTGAATTCCCTTTTCAAATACAGCAGTCATAAAGAATTTCTTTTTCATTTATTATTACTCATCGATTTAGTCATCAGTGACAATACTATATCTTCATAGGTCTATAATCACCGAATGTTTACCCCATTTTTTGGTTCTTCCAAAAAACGACAATAGCAAATTATGAGTCGCCTGAAATGCATGGTCCTGCCCTTATTGAACTCACTGCTTTCGTCTTTCAACCAATCTCGGGACTTTTCACCCTTTTTCGATCTTCGGGAAAATTTTGAAGCAGCCCTGAGGCACCTGTTACAACTCTGCAGCTGCAAGTTGAACCCTTTCTATTTTTTGTTTGTTTGTTTGTTTTTATTTTTGTAGTGCAATTGTGCCGAAGAACACTGCACGCTCTGGAATTGGCCTCATGTAATAAATGTAGAGTTGCTGACTCGATTGTTGACCTGTGTAACTTGTAAGTAAGCTTCCGCAGACAATCAGACTCTTTTCATAGCAGACTTTCTAAATTGTTTCAACATGATCAGACCGGATAGCTTAGACACAGACACATTTGTTTCACATGGATTGTGAAAGAAGTCAAACATTGACTTATCGAGTCACCCTCCATGGCACAGATGCCCGTGGTGGAGGAAACCGAAGAACTCGGAGAAAACCACCGTGCACGGTTAAAGTGGTAGTAACTTTTTCCACATGCTGCCCAGGACGAGAATCGAACCCCGGGTCGCAGAGGTGAAAGGCGTGTGTAGTACCGCTCAGCCAAACCAGGTAGATTTGGAATTGAAAGTAACTCCTATATGTATGTTATGGTGCAACTCCGTGATCTGTTTTCCATTCAGATAAATGGGCATGTTGTCTTGATTTTTGTGACGTATGTTTAAAAGTACTTTTTTCATTTAGTAACATAAACCATTGTTTGTATAGGCTTGTGGGTGTTCTCGTTGTGAAATAAATGAACAAATGCAGAAAATGTTCTTTGCTTCTTATATTGTTCAAAAATGGCAATTGTACATAGAAGCAAAATACACAGCGTATGTATCCTGCCCAGCCGAACTCTGACAAGAAACCCCGAGACAGGGATAGACATAGGATGCCAAAGTCACGTGAGAAGTACCGATCATTGAGCTAATGGAAAAAGGCCATGTAAGGAAAAAGAATCAGGGGACAAGAAAGACGCAGACAGGACTGGGAATGACGCAGATAGCAAGTTGAAGTAGTTTCTAAATATATTACTTCTAAACTGCTTCAATCAAGATTTGAGGTTCCTAAAGTAGAGAAATTTTTGGGGTGGGGTCTGTCAGAGCTTCCACATGGGTTTGTCATACTTCAACAAAGCACAACTTCAATGTAAATTACATGTACTAAGATAATAATAAAATAATAATTACAACTTTTGTTTAAAATTAACTGGCCAAAACGGCACATTGTTACATTTGGCCCCGAGGGACACTGCACTGAGGTCTCTGTGATCTGTTTTCCATTCCGATAAATGGGCAGTTTTTTTTTTTACGTATGTTTAAAAGTCCTTTTTTTCATTTAGTGATATAAACCATTATTTGGCCAGAGGGACAGTGCACTGAGGTCTCCATTCAGAGTGACAGAATTAAAATAACGATGCTTTTCTCAGAGATTTCAAATTAGGACGTAACATTATCAAATATTCTAATGTTGGATTCTACCACAGAGGCAAGGTCATTTATATAAATTTAAACGAGAAATAACCCCCAAAGTGGAGCCTTGGTGAACAACAGCAGAAAGGCTTGACCAATTCGAGGCCAGACCGTTACGACCACTCCCTGTCCTCGGTTAAATTATTAAGCAACTGATTTGCTTTACAATAGTTGGAAAAGTCATTGAATACACATGCTTCAAACACCTTCCCAACAACACTCAATAGGGAGACTAGTCTACAAATTAAAATTCATTTGTGTCATGTCTTTTATATGTATCGGGATCACACTTGCACCTTCTCATGAACAGGAAAAGACAGGAGTCTGTATAACACGGTACAGTGAAAACTCGTTATAATCTTTACAATTCATGTGTAACTTTCAAACAAAACAAAAAGAGGAAATTTTGTAGATTTTATGCTTTTTGTTTTTCCCCCTTTTTTGCCCTAACATAAGTTCTAATAATATATAAAGTACCCACAAGATACAGCAAATAAGAATTTGATTTTTCAATTCAGTATGAATTGCTGAACATAAATGACATTGTCAAACCTCTTGACCTCAGACCCATGAAAAAAAGCACCCGGGCTCTCGGACTATACAAGAAAGGAATCGCCTTCCATCGTGTTTCTTGACCACAATACAACTTTAAAACCGCGGATAACAAAAAAGCTTTGTGCAGCATACCAGCATCTGTAATCCACGATCCTACTGAGTAAAATGTATATTCAACCCTTCCCCCGTTAAACCACTCAAAACTGGCTGGTGGTCAAATGTCTGCTTCCATGTTTAAAATTAATTTCAAGAGAAATGTAAAACAAGTTGGGTGAAAATTATAAACTGAAGAAAGCTGTTGACTCCGTTTGATTGTAGGGGTAAAAGGTTAATGACACTCTTTTACTTTCTCGAAAGCCGTTTTATTCGTAATTTGTCTGTTTTCTGCCAGAGAAATTTCCACAGTTATCGATTAATTTCAATCAAGTACTTTTCTGGAATTGTTTCTGACTGCATAATGTGCACCAGAAGTGGTATCAGCGAGAATTTTCTTATACACCCTTTTCCTAATATTGACATATTACCCTTCTGCAAATGTTTCGTTGTCACTCTTATGTTTCAACCTTTCCCATCCACTTATCTTAGTTTTCTTATTTTCAGTTAAATATGTTTTTTCAGCTCAACTGAGTGACAAGTCAGCTGAGCTGATGGGGTGGTGAGTCGTCCGTCCGTCCGTCCGTCCGTCTGCAATTCAGCCATTCACATTTCGACTTCTTATTAAAAAATCGTCTCAGATCCATGTCAAATTTGATGAGGATGTACTTAGGGTGGGTTGTTTCTTATTTTTAATTTTATTTTGTTCCAAACGGTCATGCTCCAGTGATTTTCTGGTTTTTATTAAGTGTATTGCTCTTTTTGGGAAGATATGAAAATATTTTCTCCGAAACCACCACGTGAATAGCTTCGAAATTGCATATGGCCACTTCGCCTCCACCTCAATTAGTTCAGCAGGTGGCGCTGCGATTTTTCTATTCTGTTTTTAAAGAGTTTCTTGTGTATTTTTGCTATGTTCTAATTCTTCTCCAAAAGTGTTAGTCCCATTGTTCTGAAACTTGATGGATATTTAGCTTACAGGAGGGTGAAACAAAGTTGTTCAGTAGGCGGCGATAATTAATCTGGATCCCGATTTTAACGAATTTCACAATTCGGACACGTTTTCTGTTAGTACGTGTACGTATGCATACATGCATTCCCATTGATGACCATGTAAGTCAATGGGGAATACAGTGGTAATTCAACCACAATTCTCCTTCAACACATATTTCATAACTGTTGAAATTAGTCAAAAATACTGAACAAACGCCATGTGACCACCACCTAGCGGATTTTGGCCGGTGTAACGAGGTGGGGGAGGGTTAAAGTGCTTACATTTTCTTCCGTCAAAAATACTGAAGCAAACGGTATGTGACCACCACCTAGCGGATTTTGGCCGGTGTAACGGGGTAGGGGAGGGTTAAAGTGATTACATTTTCTTCCGTCAAAAATACTGAAGCAAACGACATGTGACCACCACCTAGCGGATTTTGGCCGGTGTAACGGGGTGGGAGAGGGTTAAAGTGATTACATTTTGTTCCGTGGCAAAATTATACAGTGTGGTCATTCAGTGCGTAAAGCACACACTATTTCACAATCGCAGATATTCGGATGTAAATTGTGTTGATCAGTGTAGCATAAAGCAACAATTTGGCTGGCAGTTTTGACTAATATGTAATGATCAGGGATGCATCAAAAACACGAGCTCTTGATATGGAAGGGCATATGAACACCTTTGTACCGGAATTGTGTTGCCTCGTCCAATTGAATATTTTTCCTGGATGTTTGCATGGCAATATTATCGAATCACACGGGCAGTTTAGTGAACACCATAGTAATTCTGAAAAATCTGATTGGCAATGATATATAGTTTGAACTTAGAGTTGAAACAAATATTAATACAGTCAACAGTTTTCATGTAAAGGATATAAAAAATCTGAATCGAGATGGATTTTGGTGGCGCTACCTATATTATAATGTTATATGTAGGCCATAATATAAAAATTTTCAGAATGCTTCAAGTTTTACATGAATCATCACAAAACTTGGTGGGAATGTCGATGGGCAGAGCAACGAAAACGCGCCGCAATTTGGTGGCGCCACCTACAGTATTGCGGAAGATACGGGCCAGAATGTATTCAGAGCACATCATATTCAATATTTTGAAAACGAACAAGGCAAATCATACCAAATGTACCACACTATGTGTCATATGTAGAAGTTTTGACATTGCGTAATATAGATGGCCTTAAAATACTTTCTCAAGGTCACGGAGGGATTGCATTTCAGTATTTTTTTTAAAAATCACATGTGCACTGTTATATAGTGACAAAAAATACAGCTAAAGGTGATAAATGTACCACAAATGTGTACCATGTTGAAGATTCATATTGTACTGTATAGAAGACCTTGAAATACTTTCTCAGTGTCACTAAGAGATAGAATTTCATAAAATGAGCATTTTATCTGTGATAGTCATCCGATTTTATGTCAGCAGGGCATTATCCCGATGGGTATCTTTGTAGAATAACCTTCGAAATATTTTGACTAAAACCCGTCATATAGTCTTACAAGAATACATGTACTTGTGGTGATACTCTGGTATTTCTATTCAACATCCTTCTTTTGAACACAGGCGCTTATACCTAGTGTACCCAGGAAAATTGTTGACTCAGTCTTTACTTAGAGACTAGGAAGCTGATTTGAAGCCAAAGCCAAATATCTCTGCACTATCCTTCATAACCATAACAAACTAAAATGTGTGGACCTGTTCTGAAATGGAAAGAATCATGAAGATAAGAAAGATAACTTCATTTACTTTTAAACTGTGGTAAAACGTTGCGTAATGTAGGCCATTTGGTGCACTAAATGTTTGATTCGTCTGCCCAAATCCGCACTTATCTTAACCCTTCGTAAACAGCAAACCTACTCCCCCCCCCCCCAAATGCTGTTAATCTGTGCCATGCTATTATGATTGAGTCTGTCTGCAATTCTCATTTAAATTAATTTCAATTAACATTAAATTTAATCAAACTATTGAAGCAAACGACACTTACCTCCGGTCGATTTTGATCGGTTTGAGGATTTGAGTTGATTAATGACTGATTAATCCTTTGAAGTCGATCAGCGATTATTTTTAAAATTTGTCTGATTCTTGTGAATGATAACACATTTTTGTCCATACAAGTCGATAACGATAAGTTATTTCAAATCTCCTCCTCCTCCTCCTCCTCCTCCTCCTCCTCCTCCTCCTCCTCCTCCTCCTCCTCCTCCTCCTCCTCCTCCTCCTCTGCGGGACAGTTGGCTTCACTGGCAGTTTTTTTCGCTGATCAGCAAGCATGATGAAATGGTCACGATTATTATTTGGGGGTTTTTTTTTTTGGTTTTTTTTTTTTTGTTTTTCTGTTTTTTTTTTTTTTTTTTTTTTTTTGGGGGGGGGGGGTTTTTTGTTTTTTTTGTTTTTTTTGTTTTTTTGTTTTTGTTTTTGTTTTTGTTTTTGTTTTTTTTGTTTTTTAGCATGATGCAAATCCAATGCAATACACAATAGTTTTGGTGAGCCAGAAGTCCAAAAAAGAACATTTCAAAAACATACATACATACATACATACATACATACATACATACATACATACATACATACATACATACATACATACATGTATGTGTGTGTGTGTGTGTGAGAGAGAGAGAGAGAGAGAGAGAGAGAGAGAGAGAGAGAGAGAAAGAGAGAGAGAGAGAGAGATTATTGCGCATTTGTTTGTAATATACCGGTACATACTTTTACGCATTGTTCGTCTGAAATGTGTTTGGTAATGTTACTGTGTTTAGTGAAGTTCGAGCAATGTCCGCGAGATGTCGCTAAAACCCGAATACTCGTGAGCCACGTACATTTTCAATAATTTTCGGCTGGCCACCCTGTTATTGCAGACACGATATACCATGTGATTCATTTTGTTTCACGTAAACCGTATCTTATAACAATGCTTTATCGTCCAGAGGTTCTTTGGTAAAGTATCCCCATATTCTATCATCATCATCATCATCATCATCATCATCATCATCATCATCATCATCATCATCATCATCATCATCATCATCATTTATTTTTGATTCAGGGGAAGGTGGTGGAAATCCATAAAACGGTACATGTTAAACAATTATTTTCATACAAATTAACAACAACAATATATTTTTTACAAAAAACTTATTTTTGGTCTTTTTTCTTTCTTTCCTTTTTTAAGAGGAAGAGAGGTGTCACTTATGGAAGTTACAACGTTTTCATAGTAAATGGAGTAATCCTTTGGAAACGTGAAGTTTGTATTACTTGTGAATGACAGAACAGGATTTAAAAATGGCGTTTCAGAAGCACGTGTTGTTTCATCTAATTTGACGTTGCTGACTATTCCTTTGCCTCCTTGTTAAGGAAAGACCCCAAAGAGAGCAGCAATATCTTATTAAAGGTTGTATTTGCGTCTTGGCAATTGGCATGATAATAACTAGTATTGGTGATAAAAAATCGTATGCCTATATTTAAAGATATCTCACCAATAATCGTCTAGCTTCCGATCTTTCATTAAAACACCGATCTTATGTCATTTTCTAAAATATTTTCAGAGAACCACAAATAATTTTGTAGAATTCGTTTATGAGCAGAGTGCATAACTTTTGATAGAAATACATATAACCACATGTGGGACCTATTTATGCATTCTATACAAAACTAGGCTACAAATGCAAAAAGTGACATTGCTCTCTCTCTCTCTCTCCCTGGTACCCAGTACGGGAAATAAGGTACACGTCATACAATAGGGGAGGAGGAGAACCAGGAGGTTCACCATTAGACAACTTGTCAAAGATGACAATGATCACAGTTTTCAAATATATGAACAATTCCATGTTATACGGGGTCACATAGAAATTCTACGACTTCCATAATCTTAGATTCTCAGGAAACCCCCTGCTGAAACGATTTTACAACGAAGAGAAAAAAGAAAAGAAAAACCAACAAAATAACAACATAAACACACATTTATTTATTTATTTGTTTGTTGGTGTTGAAGTTTTTGTCTGTCTGTTGTCTGTCCATCGGTCCGGTTTTTTTTTTTTTTTTTTTTTTTTTTTTTTTTTTTCCTTCATTTACATGCATTTATTTATATTTTCCAAGCACGGGTCCGAACATTAACTGTATGTGGTAGGCGTTATAGCAAAAGCACAGGGAGTATGCGCAACCCCTTACCCCCCCCCCCATATATATGCATACATACATACATACATACATACATACATACATACATACATACATACA
>OZ026626.1:70281013-70405989 GCA_964020975.1 Hermodice carunculata | reverse complement strand
TTTCTCAACATAGTGAATTTTGGGCATTTTCCTAAAGGGCTTCATGGCCTTAAAAAATAGGTCAAGGTCACTGAAAGGTTCACAAAAGTTTACTGTGGATCCAATGCATATGTCACATACTTTTTAGATACCTATGATGTTAATTTTTAATTAATACCATCAGTGGCCCCCACCATCACACTGTATGTCATAGATTTATGTCTGTCCAGTATTCCTAACATGGTCTAGCGAGATGTGTCCAAAAGTTCGGATGTAATTACCATCACAAGAAGTAGGTCAAGGTCATCCATCTTAAGCATTATCAAACTTCTATAACTGATACACATTTACGGCACACTTGATATTGCTAGCCTTATCCTGTCTCAACACACTGAATATAATGTCCTTAACAAAGTGCTTAATGATCTTGAAAAATAGGTCATGGTCACCCCAAATTTTACCAAATTAGACCATTAGTCTAATGCATATTAATTTTGGTGCACATGTTGTAGTTCACGTGTCAATTTGCAATCACAATGATGATTTTAATGTGTTTTTGACACAGAAGCGAGAACATGGGGTCTTTGAGCCACTTTGCACTCGATGAGCCGGAAATCCTGGATTCTGATTGGTCGAGAAAAGACACGTGACCAGTCTCTGTGCACTTATGATTCTGTCTCCTGATTGGTCAATAGTGGTCACGTGACTAGAGCGCTGGAAAAGCAGATGATTCCAAAAAAGGAAAATGAGTCTCTTACCTTCGCATACGACCAGATCTTCCTTGCCATTTTCCTTTTCATGACACAAATTTTTCAGAGCATTTAGCACCGGAAGACTACAAGCCAGTTTCAAAACAAAGGTGTGGTGGCCCAGTTCCCAGTGTACCAGATGGGGCATCAGAAGGGCCGGTTTTTTGGATGGGTATTTTTTATCCTTTTTGTAATGTTCTTGCTCCTACATAGTGGATTTTATCTTCTTTTTTAGTCCCATGTTATGATAATATATATATATATATATATATATATATATATATATATATATATATATATATATATATATATATATATATATATATATATATATATATATATATATATATATATATAAGCAAGGTAAAGAACAGATATTTGCCAGCTGAATGCTTTGAGCCTGGAGACAATATATGCAAGACCTGTAAAAACAAGAAGTCTTACCAAACAGCACTTGGAAAATTCGTAGAAAGATCCTAGCCTTTATCCAAGTCACAACAGTCACAAGCATTATGGTAGAAATATTTTAGATGGGCATTTGAATGAAGTTGTACGCCATCTTTGAGAATAATTACAGAAAAGAAAAGCCCTGACGTTTTGTTCGATCTTATGGGCAAAATTGATTAAATAGAATCCAAAAGATGGGTAGAAAATGGAAACAATCCAAGCGTTCCATAGTGCAACAATGATGCTAGTTTCTGACAATATTGAGAGTGGTGAGAGAGGCAAACGTCATTTGGTCGCAAAACTTAAATTTCTTCGCAAAGGCTCTGGATCGCTTCTGGAAGAAGTACTTGAATTAATAATTAAAATGGGAACATTGCGTACAAGCAGGGGATTCATCATTTGTTCCCACCCCAAAGTAGATTTCTAACACCCAATTACATAAAAGTTAGGAATCAGGATGAAAAATGTTTTATGTTTGCTGTTTTGTCATCATTGCATCCAGCATCAAATCATGTGGAAAGAATAAGCAATTACATTGTCTATCAGAAAGAACTGAACTTTGGAGACATTTCATTTCCTGTCAAAAGTACAAACATTGCCAAGTTTGGAAAGTTGAATCCTTGACTCTCTACCAATGTTGATGGTTTTGAGGAAAAAACCTTTACTTCCGATGTATGTCACTGCGAGCAAAAAGAACAAATATTGATTTGTTACTGCCAGAAGAACGGCATTACATTTGGATGAAAAATGTCACATCTGAGATAAAGATAAGGGGAGAATGTATTTCTGCCCGTATTGCAAAACACCTTTAACTAAGGAACACGAGCCTACCTGCAAAATATTTGTTCTACAGAAAACCAAGATGCCAAAACCAGGCAGCAATTGTACATTCAAGAATAAAAGAAACAAACTGCCTGCCCCAAATTTTTTCCATGGTATATTTTAAACCTCCTTTATGTTTTGGAGCAAACAAATAGGATTTCCTTTGATTTTGTCTAGCTTTTTATCCCACATGTAACTGAATGATTCTTTCCACCCTTTTAACCAACTGATCAAAGGGGTTTGTTATGTCAGAGGTAATGTAAATTAGCTCAGATTTAACCAGTGTTGTCATCAAGAGAGTTTTACCATTAAGGGATAATTTCCTCTTAGACCAGATCTTCATAATGTGTTGTATTTACTGAGTTCGGGTTCATGATTTTTTTGGTCTATTTCACTTATCATCAGAGAAATTTTAATACCAAGTACTGTTCCAGGGTTATTGGTAATATCTATATCAGCTGCTTCACTTGTGGTCCAATTACTATTATTCAAACTTCCATTTTGTAATACTTTGGGCTTGCTTACATTTGCTTTTTACCCAGAGGTCTTTTTATACTTATTCAAATTATTAAACATTTGAACAACTCAATGCACAGATTATTCAAGACTGAAGAAGCAGAGTTGAATGTGACCCTTACTGAAATGAATCCCGGGAATATTGGGGTAATAAAGCAGAAACATTGTGGAGACAGGGAATATTGTGGAAAATTCAGAAAATATTGGGGTTTTAATGTGGATGCATGGTGGAAATAATGTGGCAATGGTGGAAACATGGTGCACCATGATGAATACATTGTGGAATTACTGTGGTCATAATGTGGACAAAGATTTTTTTCATGAATCCAATAAACTTTATAGGGGAAATACTGTGGCAGGACATTTTTGGTCAAAGTTTTATAGCAGGAATATTGTGGACCCAGAGAGTTTGTATAATTTTTTACAGGTCTATCCCAGAAACTATCTTAAAAAACTTAGAAATCATCTGAAGTCAAACCTGGAAACTCTGTCTCTTTACAAATGTGCAAATTACATACTTTGGGCAATAATTTTTTAAAGTCTAACCTGGGAACTCTGTGGCTCTTTGTAATTTTTCAGAATTATGTGGAGAACTTTGTGGATAACCATGGATTTTCCGAGTCTAGCCCAGAAACTCTCTGCATCTACTAGAAATGTCAAACTCCAAAAAACTGGGAGTTCAAAAGAGAGCCATAAAATGTTTCAGTCTATTGCAGGTACTTTGTGGCTCTTTATATATTTTCAAAATTATAACACAGGGAACTCCATGGATGAGCAATGAATTTTGTAAGTCTAAACCGGGAACTCTGTGGAAGACCAAGAAATGTCAATATCAAATCCCAGAAACCCTGTGGATATACCTTAAATTTTTTAAGTCTATCCTAGAAACTCTGTGGCTCAATATCTTTGCAAATTTCAAAATGTAGAGAAGCATATGGCTTTGAGTTCAGATATGATTTCCCCAGCATGCCATGAGTGCATATTCACTTCTTGGCACCATATGTAACATGCTGGATGACTAAGCAGCAATGCAAACTGAGTAAATAGTTTCTTGTTCATATGATTTGATACATTCCACAACATTTGGTATGTGTATATATTCTCTTAAAGTATCATGGATCATCCAAAGATACTCTTGATTTTCAACTTCTAGTCAGTGGAAGTTTTGTGCACACACATATGTACAGTACATTGCTATTTGCATGAGCACATTGGAGGATGCATGCAGACTACAAAGTAAATCAATAACTGACATGCCCTACATATATGTAGTGTCCACATGCATGCAAATTCATTCTTTAAGTATTGTTTTCAAAATTATTGTATTTTACATTGATGAATAGTTGTCTAGCGCCTCTCGAATTAAAGATCTTGTTTTGTTCCAACTGCAACTCTCTGTTAGTCATCTTTTAAATGTGAATAGATCAGTTGCCGGGAATACTGTGGTCATGTCTGCATACTGGGAATAGTGTGGTCACAACTGGTACTGGGAACACCGTGGTCATGTCTACATACCAGTAATATAGCCTTAGTCAAAAAAAAAAAAAAAAGGATTTGTTTTGGATTCCTTATGGATTCCAATGAAAGGATTTCTATTAGATTCCTTTTGGAGTCCATCAGCTCTGTGTTATCTCCAGAGCCAGTTAGGATTACTTTTGGCTGCAAAATGAATTGAATACAGTGAAATATTTATGAGGATGGAATCCTTTGAATTCCCATATCATTAAAAAACAATTAAAACATTATGTTTCAGAATGCTGGTGCATTATAGCATTTCCATATCATTGTCATGAATCCAAAAGTAAATTTTTAAAAGAATCCTAGTAACTGGGTGAAAGGACTTATCATTAAAAATAATCCAAAACTAATATTAAGGAAGCATAATTGTTCCCTTGAAAGAATTCCCCTATCATTAAAAGGAACCTAAAACTAATGTTAAGGAATCCTAGGTTCCCTTGAAAAGATTCCCATATCATTAAAAAGAATCCAAAAGTAATGCAAGCTCACAATAGTAAACAAGATGGCCACACCAATACGATGTACATGATCATATGCATGTTTGTAAAGTTTCAGAGGTCCAGAGCCAAGTGGTGAAAATAAAGGTTGGAGCCATCGAGAAGAGGGACTCTGCATGGGACTACCCTGCCATGTCAGAACCCAAAGACCAACCACTAGTGTCCGATTCTGTAATTAGGACAGTCCGTCCGTGACAAGCTAAGGATAACTCCCAGACTCCAACTAAGACAAGGAAACAAAGTATCAAACTCATCTTGGTGCCAGAAACCTCCTTGTGACAAACTCTAATTACCCAGTTTACCACAAAAATGCGCAAACTACCAATGTCACAATCTCAGGAAGCTGGACCTGCAGGTGAAGATGAGCAATCTTCCAACGAAGAGGATTACCAATTACGTTATACTAATCCAGACTTACCATCATAGATTTGTTAACCTGTTCAGGTTCTGCAATAGCAGACCTGAAACTAAAACAGAGGGATGATGAAGAATCAAAGATTTTAATGTTACTGAACAATACAGCTCCTGCAGGTGCTCCTTTGTTTTCCTTTTTGGATGAAAGACAACAATGCTACTTACAAGAAAGGTTAAGGACACTGCTCATAGTTGCAGACCATGGATGGTGTATATCAATTTTGGATCTCAATCAAAGAGCACCCCCTTACAGTTGATCTGGGTTTGGACCCGGAATTGATTAAACCAACACAGCCCTTTTGGAATACCTGCCGTGCCTCTCAGACTGTGCAGCAGGCCAAGCACACGTCAAAGAAGGGGAAAACAAAGGCCAATGGGGAATAAATGGGATTCATCCAAGAATGGGAACAAGCCGCATAGTGACCCAAGCTCATTGCTAGATGAGCACGACACATGAGGTATTTTCTGGCTTGTCTATGTTTACTGCTACTTCAGACGTTTCACCTCTCTGGAGCCCCGGAGAACCCATGCCCCCGCACTGGCTTACAGCTCAGGTAATGCATAATAATAATGTTGTGTGATTAAACTGGAAAAGTAGTCGATGTTCCTTCTGAAAGACACACACATTGTGTATTGACATTAAAGTGTACTGTGGTATTAGTGTCTCATGACATTGCCCAAGAGTCAATTGCTTCCTGGTTCTCTTTGTTTAGTCTACCTTTGACAGCATCGTTTGCTCCAGTAGCCTGGCTTTTAGATATTTTACTGGACCTGTCTCTTCAGTCTTCGCACAATCCAATTTATTACAACATGTGAGGCAACAGGCTAAGTATTACAAGTTCTGATTTGGCAATATGTCTGGAAGATTTTGAAGCTTTGGATGCTAACAACATCCCACTGGTCCAGCAAAAACCAATATTTGATGTGGCTCTTTATCCAGAACCAATACCACAGGTTTTCCACCGTCTGGAATTTGCACTAAATAGTGCACAACTACCTATTCCAAAGTACGTATGGATACTACTAAGGGAAGTTCCACCTCATTCACCTCCTCCTCCGAACTTACCTAATTTTGTTAAACAACTTACAGACACTGAAGGGTCCCTAGGTTCTGATCAACCAGAACCTATACCAGATGGAGATCCCTCTCAGGACTCTATATCCAACATGGATGATCAAAAGAAAATACACGAGTGACTTCTCCAAAAATCTTGAACTCCACTTACTACAGAACAACTTAATTCAGGCTTGTTTACCTTCCCTTTGAGACAGATACCCAAAAATAAGATCTTGCCAGACAAGCTTAATTACCAAAGGATTAAAATTTAGACTGTTAAATGGATACATTCCAGCCAATAGGACTACTCAACCATCACCCTTCATGGATCAAGTTTTTTTCAACCTACCTGGACTCCAGCATCCTTGACGAAGTATCTAAAGAAACAGCCACTCACAAGTTATATCTCATACCAAAGGAAATGGATGCTGGTCCAGTCAGACCAGTATATGATCCATCCTCCATGATGGATTTTTTTACAACCTCCGTCTTTCCCATTGCCCACATTTACCAAGGCCCTTCAAATGTTCATAGCTGAGACATATTTCATGGAACTGGACATCAAAGACGCTTTCTTATATCTCCCTGTTTATGAAGTGTGTCTAAAATTTTCAGGTGTACATTACCGCTACAAATTTTTTTAATTCCTAGGGATCTCCTTTGGTCTACCCAATGGACTATATGCATGTCAAAGGATACAATTAATATTTAACAGAACTGCAAGTTAAATTCTTGTTATATATGGATGATATTTTGCTATATGGGACTAAACAAGAAGTTCAAGACAATGTACACAAAGTCAAGCAACTATTCACGGAAATGGACATACCCATTAATGAGACCAAATCTATCCGGACTCTACCCACAAAGTGATATACCTCAGCCTCCTTCTGGACTCTACTAAACAACTCACATTGCAGCCCCATCATGCAACCGGTTGGATTTCCATAACATCCAAGGCTTCAAAATCTTCCGGACATATTGCCAAATCACAACTTGTAATACTGGCTTGTCGCATAGCCTGTTGTAACAAATAAGATGTGTGTGAAGATGAAGGAGACAGGTAATGTAAAATATCTGAAGGCCAGGATACTGGAGCAGACGATGCTGTCAAAGGTAGACTAAAGAGAGAGAACCAGGAAGCAACTGACTGTTGGTCAATGTCATGTCATGCGAGGACTCGGTGCTGATCCCTGAGCTGTAACCCGGTGTTGGAGACATGGGTTGTCTGGGGCTCCAGAGAGGTGAAGTTTCTGAACTACAAGTAAACATAGACGAGCCAGAAAAAACCTCAATGTCCAGCTCATCCAACAATGAGCTCAGGTCCCTACACAGCATGTTCCCTTTCTCGACTGAATCTGTTTTATTCCTCTTTGCCCTTTGTCTTCCTCTTATTTGACATCGACTTGCCCTGCTGCGCAGTCTGAGAAGCACGGCAGGTATTCCAACAGGGCTGTGTGGTTTAAAGAATTCCGGGTCCAAATCCAGATCCACTTTAAGGGGTGCTCCTTGTTTGAGATCTGAAATTGCTATACACCATCCATGCCTTGCAACTATGAGCATTGTCCTTAACCTTTCTTGTAAGTGGCGTTGCTGTTCTGGATCCAAAAAGGTATACAAAGGAGTACCTGGTAATCAGTAGAAGTGCAAAAATTACCCTCCGCCCCCCCCCCCCCCCAGAAAAAAAACATAAAAAATCCAAAACACTGGAGCATGACCATTTGGAGACAGTTGGTAGATACGTACCTGATGTATAGCCCCATCAAGTTTGATGTGAATCTGGCCCATTGCTTTGGAGAAGTTGAAAATGTGAATTAGCATTGCAATAACCATTAACTTACATAGTAATCAACAGGAATTATGTGCATTTTGACCTTCCAAGATCTCTCAGGTTTAAAATAAACATTACAAATTGAAATCCCATAAGTTATTTCCTATTAACACTTAATGGTAACCTTGGGCCTACGATCCACCAGTAAGAAAGTATAAGACAATATGTAAAAATTGCTTAGTCAGTAGAATGTAACAAGGATTTGACCTTGACCTTGGACCTCAAGGTTATATATTATTACATGGGAAAGGTTTCCAAAACCCATAGATTATCTGTACTAAATTAGGAGGCAATAGGTCAAGAGGGAACAGAAATACAAGGAAAATAAGATATGTGGCAGTGGCGGCAGAAGACAATGGCATTAAACACTATATGAGTTTCCTCCTATGGGGGGGTGCATAATTACCATAATATTGATGTATCACGTTGATGCATCATGTAAGAATTTTTTAGCAAGACTTTTTGTATGGACAAAAAAGGCTAGGCACTAAGCTGGGCAAAGGAACTGGGAGGACCTAAAGATCATGCATGCTTCTGCCCCATTCTCCATGAAGTTTGTGACAGAGACATGCACAGGTAAGTTCTGGTTGTACCATGCTGACATCACAAGTCAAAAAAACAAAACAAAACAAAACAAGATATGTTTGTAAAACATAGATGCCCCCCGCCCTCATTACCCTTGCCCTCGCTACCCTATTGATACTGGTAGATGGGGCACTTGTGACCTTGCAAAATTAGTGAAGGTTGATCATACATCAATGTCAGAAAACTGTATCAAGGTCACCCATCTTCATTCTCAACCTAGTCTTTATAGGGAACCATAAAGCTGTGCAACATAAAAGTCATAGCTCTAAAGTACAAGTTATCATGCAGAAATCATGAAACCATATTAAGTAAAGTGGCTCTGTGACATTTGGAATTTGGTCAAGGTCACCCATCTTGGATTAGCCCCGAATATGGACTATAATCTTGTACAATAGAAAAGTCCTAGCTTCAAAACCTCTTCAGTTATCATGCAGAAACCAAAGTTAAATCAGGTGAATATGTGCCCTTGGAATTTAGATCAAGGTCACCAAACTTTACATTTCTTTTAGCCCTTAACAAGGACTATATAGCGGTGCAGTATCCAAGTCCTTGCTCAAAAACTTCTTCAGTTACTCTGCAAAAACCACAGGAAATCTCCTGTCTCTGTGTGACCCTCAAAACTGGGTCAAGGTCACCCATCCACAAACTCAAACTAGCCCTTATAGGCACCCATAAAGCTTTGCAATATAAAAGAGCTACCTCTAAAAATGCAAGTTATCATGCAGAAACAGTATTCAACCAAATGGTTCTGTGACCTTTGAAATTAGGTCAAGGTCACCCATCTTCAAACTTGACTTAGCCCCAAATAAGGACAATTATCCAGTGCAATATAAAAGTCCTACTTTAAAAACCTCTTCAGTTATCATGTGGAAACCAAAGTTAACTAAGGTACCACTATGACCTTGGAAATTAAATCAAGGTCACTGAACTTTAAACTTCTTCCAGCCCTTAGCAAGAACTATAGACCTGTAAAGTATCCCAGTCCTAGCTTCAAAAACTTCTTGAGTTATTTTGCAGAAACCACAGGAATTCTACAATCTCTCTGTGACCCTGAAAACTGGGTCAAGGTCACCCATCTTCAAACTCAACCGAGCCCATACAAAGAACCATAAAGCTGTGCAATATAAAAGTTCTAGCTCCAAGGTACAAGTTATCATGCAGAAAGCATGAAACCATATTCAGTAAAGTGGCTCTGTGACCTTTAAAATGAGGTCAAGGTCACCCATCTTTAAACCTTGCGACCCTGAAATCTGGGTCAAGGTCACCCATCTTCAAACTCAACCAAGCCATTACAGAGAACCATAAAGCTGTGCAATATAAAAGTTCTAGCTCCAAGGTATAAGTTATCATGCAGAAAGCATGAAACCAAATTCAGTGAAGTGGCTCTGTGACCTTTAAAAGGAGGTCAAGGTCACCCATCTTCAAACTTCGCCTAGCCCCAAGTATGGACTATAATCCTGTGCAATATTAAAGTCCTAGCTTAAAAATCTCTTCAGTTATTGTGCAGAAACCAAAGTTGACTCAGGTACCACTGTGACCTTGGAAATTAAGTCAAGGTCACCCATCTTTACACCTTGCCTAGCTTTTGACTAGAATGATGCACCTGTACAGTATCAAAGTCTTAGCTCAAAAACTTCTTGAGTTATTGTGCAGAAACCACAGAAATTTTACAATCTCTCTGACCCTGAAAACTGGGTCAAGGTCATTCATCTTCAAAGTCAACCTAGCCCTTACAGAGAACCATAAAGCTGTGCAATATAAAAGTTCTAGCTCCAAGGTATAAGTTATCATGCAGAAAGCATGAAACCAAATTCAGTAAAGTGGCTCTGTGACCTTTAAAAGGAGGTCAAGGTCACCCATCTTCAAACTTCGCCTAGCCCCAAGTATGGACTATCATCCTGTGCAATATTAAAGTCCTAGCTTAAAAACATCTTCAGTTATTGTGCGGAAACCGAAGTTGACTCAGGTACCACTGTGACCTTGGAAATTAGGTCAAGGTCACCCATCTTCGAACTTTGCCTAGCTTTTGACCAGAATAATAAACTTGTACAGTATCAAAGTCCTAGCTAAAAACCTTCTTGAGTTATTGTGCCGAAACTGCAGTCTACCGAGCGACAGACCGACCGACCGACCGACTGACCGACATGTGCAACGCTATATGCCCCACCTTCTTCGAAGGGGGGCATAATAACAAAACAAAGGACAAAACAAAACAAAACAAAAAAAAAGATGCAATATCATTATGTTTATACATACTGTGGCTTTTTTATTTCCACATGTACAGTTTCATATCTTTGCACTTTTTACATTTCAGATTATATGTGACAGGAGTTCTCTTAGACACATACAGTTCTTGATCAGTCTGGTTTTCTTCATTGGGTTTATATTCACCGTTTTCTGTGATCAGCTTGCCTCTTAAACAGATGTCGCTGGGCTTTATGAGTTGGGCTGATGAATGCCTCACAAACACACAAACAAATCTGAACATGTCTGGTGGTTACTGTTAAAGGCAAGGAATTGCTGAAATATGTGAAAATATAACAAGTGAAATAAAGTCAAGTTATGTTTTACAGTGTATATATGTACATGTATGTCACCATATTGACTCTGTCATACAAGCATGATTACATCAGGTTACACCAATCAGTTTCCTTCAATCTAAACAAACACAGGCTGTTCCAATTTCAATAATCACAGGCTGTTCCAAACAGACTTTACACTCTCATAACCAGCAGTCATCAAATAAACTCTGCTTTAAATTTAACAACTGTTCCATAAACCCAGTAACTGTTCCATTCAATCTTCAATTAAGACTGCGTCAAGAGCTTTCCTTAAACTGTTCACCTGTAAAATATCCAACGGCTTTGGCTGGTTTAAGGTGGGGGAGGGGGTCATGTTACCACACACTACTTGTCAAAAACCTTCAAACCAGCACTTTAAGTTTCAGTGGGTGTGCCACATGGATGTTCTATTTTGAGATGCTGACAAGAATGCAGATAATTCCTCCGTGCAGCAATATTTCATCGTGAGTTAAGACTCACTTTGGAAGAGCCAAGTCAAATGAATAATTCACCACTGGAAACATCTATTCTCTGCATCCATTGTCTTACAGGGATTGACCTCACTAGTGTGCGTAGGAATCAAATATATTTGGCCCATGATCCATTTCAATGGCTGTCATATCACAAGGTAAACACTGTATATCGTAATGTCTCATGTTCAAGCTAGACATAATCCATTTTGTTTTCATTAATTTACATGACGGCATAGAGAGCAGGTTACTCCAAGCACCTCTCAAAAAAAAAACCCACACACACAAACACAAATTCCTTCAGTTAATTTACAGCACTTTGCTTTTTTTTTTTTTTTTTCATTTTAGGGATGCGTTGAACCCCCACTCAAGATCTATACAAAATAACAGTTACCTTGCACAATACACCTGCCACTCTTTTCAGGGAAGAAATATCCTCCTTTACACATGCAGTTTATAACTGATGGATACTTCCCAACCTTTAAGATCTGCGTTTCCTGTGTCAAAAACTACAAACAATTATTTCTACGCACCTACATCTCAATTTGTTAAAACCACTACCTAATTAATAAATAACAATGTTAAACTCTGAGAATGCCAAATCTTAATCGAACAAAGAGAGTTACCTCTCTAAGGGCAGTCCTCAAGTTTTCATCATCTTTTCCAGCTACATGCATAGGCCTAACATACATGGAAACTAAAATCAACCGGCAGTGAACCATCAAAGGACTGGATCCTGTCCAACTAGAATGCTGTAATACAGACCCTTTGCCAGATTACCCTTAAAAATAAGTCTTGCAAGTTTGAATCATTAAGATTCCAGATATTAAGATTCCTCATAAGATTACCTTTGTTCAAGTACTTGTAAGCTTCATCTTACTCCAGTATGCCAAGAGATGGCAGGGGGAGAAAAACTGAAATTACTTGTCTGTAGGACATGCGACACAAAATTTTCATTTGCCCTCTCTCGTAATATCACTTGTGCTAATGAAGTGCACCTAAGTTTTAGTTAAAAAAGGCATGTTTTAATGGCAATCATTATGTCACATAGTGAGTTTATGCGTCTGATAAGCTTACAAAATTAGACTATGAATTTTGCCAATAAAAAGTACTTGTTCGTTAGACAATGGAAAATTTGAAAGTCCCTGTCCTTAAAAGGATTTCACTTGTCCTGGACAATAAGATCATAGGAATTTTTGCACCCTGGATGGTCCAGGTCAACCACTTTCCTTGGTGTGTCTTCGGTGCACTGCACCCAAAACACACCAAAGACAGGCCCTCAGTTGGACCCCAAAGAATGTGTAGGAAAGTTCCTGCTGTTTTGACAACCAATGACATGCAGGTGTATGTCTTGTGATATAATGAAATGATGGTCATTTTTGCAACACAAATCATAAGTAAAATTTTAAAATTATGAGAGAGAGAGAGAGAGAGAGAGAGAGAGAGAGAGAGAGAGAGAGAGAGAGAGAGAGAGAGAGAGAGAGAGAGAGAGAGAGAGAGAGAGAGAGAGAGAGAGAGAGAGAGAGAGAGAGAGAGAGAGAGAGAGAGAGAGAGAGAGAGAGAGAGAGAGAGAGAGAGAGAGAGAGAGAGAGAGACTAGAATTGTGTCCATAAGACACAGACAGCCACTTGGAACCAGTAAGGGATGTCAGAACAAAACATAGCTGAAATGAACAAAACATATGCAAGGTACATCTGACCATATGAAACTTAACAAACCTTGACTGGGTCTGTGTGCCATGTGGTAAGCCCAATGTAGACCTTTCCTGATTTCAATTGATGATGCCGTTTCTCACTTCTTTAACTGTCTGTAATTCACATTGAAAGAGAACCAGTGGGGTACATCCAAAACAGGTAGACTGAGGAACAAGGGGATCACGACATAGGATAAAGTACTGTTGTTTTTTTTTTGAAATGTCAACTGGTATTAAACTCCAAACAAACAATACTGTGGTTTGCGCATTCTGGGTGGCAACCCCGCAAGTGGCGTCAAATGGACATATCAATGGGCAATAGAAACCTGGGTGCACATCTTTGGAAGGATGGACAGACACACAGACAAACAAAACCCAAGGTGCACATCTCCATACACTGATTAGTCATCCTGTAAAGTTCCATGAATGTAGGGCAAACAATTTTGGAGCTATTGTCACAAAGTGACATTAATGCAGTTATTTTAACATATTTCTTTTGACTTAAATTTTCCATAGTTTGACTCATTAATCATTTTAAGTTGAAACAAACAGGCAACTGTAATCAAATGCCAGCAAACTTAATAATGTGTGTAAAAAGTGTCAGTAATACCTGGCACTATTGTTTTAACCATCTGTTGCTGATCCCAAAGTGGGCGATAAAAAAGAAACTCAATAAAACTCAACAGTTTTCACATTCACGGATTAAAACAATAAGTAAACTGCTAAAGTTTATAGGGACATTAAAACATGTTCTACTATAAAGACTTGAATACTCAGTACCAAGGGAGGAGAGAAGAAAGAGAGAGATAACAGTAAGAGTCAGACCGTACATGTGAGGACAAGGAAAAGACTGTTGCAGAGTATGGCTAGCATGGCATTACCTGCTTAGTAACATAATCAGCTGTGGAACTCCTAGTGGCAGACAACTATGCTGTATCATCATTTCTGTAAATATTGTCTGGACAAAGCCATCAATTAAACAACATTTCTCTATAAGTTCACACATAGTTTCTTAGCAAAAAGTACACTGCGGTAGTATGCATGACGGGAGTTTCGTGTTGGACGTGGGGTGGAGAAGGATTATTTCCACTAAACCAAGCTAGAGTGTTGTACAGACACAAAGACAAACAAAGCCCCCGGTGCACATGCCCATACACTGATTAAGAATCCTGTGAAATTTCGTAACTGTAGGTCAGGTAATTTTGGATATGCACGACACAAGTCTCATGTCAGTCATAGGCTGGACAACAGTACTTTTCAGTAAATCATGGCTATTGTACAGACACACAAACAGAGGCACAGAAAAATAAAACCCCGGGTGCACATCTTCATGTACTGATAAATAATATTGTAAAGTTCCATGACTGGATATCAAATAGTTCTGGAGGTATGCATGACACAAGTTTCATGTTTGATGGGATGGACAAATGGACACCTAGATGGACAGACAGAAAAGAGCAACTTGCCTCCCCCCCCCCCCAAAGTGGTGGGGACACACGACAAATCATGATCCACCACCTTCCTCTTCAACCGGCTTCCACTGCCTTCACATCTTTGATGCCAAGACAACACCGAAAGACACTCTTCTCTTCTTGAAAGTGCTATAAACCACTACTTGCGAAAATTGTCAATAAATGATCTGGTGGCTGGTAGTGGCAGTTTTTTCCTGTACAATGGTCCCTCTGTTAAAAGATTGCCCATTAGCATATTACATTAACCCTTTCCCCCTTGAATTAAGACTGAGTCAACAATTTTCCTTGGCATGGGTTGGGCACTAAGTGCCCAACCCATGCCAAGGAAGCTGTTGACCTGGGGCATGTGATCTTGATAAGTCTCATGTACATTTCTCAGTCAAACTGTTTTTCAAAACTGTTGAAATTAGTTGAAAACACTGAATAAGACGAAATTTGACGACCAGCCGGTTTTGGCCGGTTTAAGGGGGAAAGGGTTAAAGTGTAGGCTCTCAAAGCCTGTACTACATTTCATCAGAGGCATATGTAGGATAAGAAGCAGTGGAGGGAGTCTTTTGAAAATGGGATCCTTCAAGGTACACGGTTCCTTAATTGTTGATTTCTTGACAATAAAGTTCATCGAGGAATTAATGATCAGATGGAATGCTGGTCTCACTATCATTAGGTGTTAATTTGTTAAGATAAATACATGTACATCTTCATGGTAACTGAATCAACTAAAAACACTGTACACACATCAAAGACATTTTTACAGCTTATATACACACAAGTACGTAAAAATCAGGAATATGAATCAGTCAATCACTGTCAATTGGAATCTGTATACCGTCTGTAAGCAGGGAACTTACTCTAGTACAAATATGTCATGTTGCAATGTAGAAAAATACGGAGGGCTACTCCCCTTGTTTTGTTTCAGTTTCCTTCCACAGAATATACAGGATATAGATGGCGCCACTTGTAGCCAGACCTATTGCACATGGCGCCATCTGGAGACTGTATTCCTGTTGCAGATCCCATTGGTGACAGAGTGTCAACAGGTGATATCAGTGGCAATGTCATGTTGCCAATGAGGTGTCTTGGTCATCACTTTCCTGCAAGGTGTACCATGTGTAAAATGTTGACACGAAAGACAAATGTGTCACATATTTTTGTCACAGGTATCTTTTAAAAGTGCACCAGCATACACATTTCATCAGTTAGCACAAAAGAACTTGGTTTTCTTCATTCTCTATCCCACCTGTTTTCTTTACCAATAAAGTGCAGCCATTTTAGCCGAATATTTATCCCATAATGCAGTAGTAATGAGACAGTTATCAAAAACATCAAAGGTCATTAATTATGCATGGCCTAATTGCATGTAGAAAATAAACCTCTATTGTCACATAATCTTTGATGAATGTTTGAAGTATTTTACAACAACCACTGTCCTGCAAACATAATACAGTGGTTTCCATGACCTTGCATTGTACATAAACATACACTGTAGTTTTCTAAAGTCTTCTTCTTCTCACCCACTGCTTAAGTGTACACAGTGACGTGTCTCTGTGTTGTTTACTTGACAACCTCCACATGAATACCTGCTATTTATGGCATCAAGTTTAAATGCTTGTTTGTAATAACAACTTTGTGAGGTTACCACCTGAATACTCGTGCATTATGGGATTGAAATCTGGCACAATGCCAAACTCTACCACATTTTTGGCATACTAGTGGCATCTTTTTAAAACCCACGAGCACTGTGTATAGACAATATTTAATTGCTGGTGGTACACCTGCATCCTTCATTCGCTGATGGACAGTTAAACTAATGAGGCACATAACGACCTGAGTCTATCTGCAAAAAATACAACTAAATTTACACCAGATGGTTTATAGCAACCAAGACGTATTCTCTTGGTCTCCTTCTTTCAAGATGTTCTGGAGGGAGATTGGCCCTCTTATATGGTTCCCCAGATTGAAGTCTCAGCATTTGGACCAAACTACCTGCCCTTACAACTTGCCCTTATGGGTGGTATAAAAATTAATCGTTATTGGATGTGCAACGTCAACCACGTCTATAAATAGGTGGTTTTCATGCATAAAAAATCCATTCTCTGTCATGCATTATCAATTATGTCCATAAATACATGGTATCCATGCATAAAAGTTTATCATTCTCTGGTATACCTCATCAACCATGGTATAAATAGGTGGTATAAATGCATAAAAATTATTCACTCTCTGGTGTTTGTCAACCATGTATATAAACCGGTGGCATTCTTGCGTAAAACTTGAATCATTCTCTGGTATGCACCATCAAGCATCACTATAAATTGGTGACACTCAAATGAAACATTCTTATCAGCAAGATATAAAAATAGCTTGTAAAAGCAAGAACAAATTGACCTTGACCCTGACTTTCACCCCCTTCCCCCAATATAATCATTTTCTTCCAGTGTTTGTCACAAGTATGCCTCAGAGAACAATGTCAGACAAGTTACTGGCCGGGGTTTTTGATTTACTGTGTCAACTTCAAGTCAATGCTATTTCAAATACACATTTGATCTTCAGTCAGTAAACTGACATGTTAACATGCAATCTGTTGATAGTAAGGACATTTTCAACATCCACCTTTAAAAACTCAATCTTGTCAGTTCTATGTACAACTAACTGGTACACAGGTACATTTCCCTACAGCTGACCCCTGTGTTTATCCAATGTCGAAAAATTAACTACTTTATTATTTCTGTTTGGTGCCCATGTTTTACAAAACAGCACTTTTTAATTTTCTCCAAGATAACCCACACATACTTCTGAAATCTGAACTGCTATGCCAAAACATATCACAGACATTTGCTTTCATGTCAGACCACAGCGTGCTTACACCAAAAACAGTTTATTTTTGTTAATAAGATGAACTTGTAAATAATCAGCCATATTCGCTGATAACAGATGACCATGACATAATCATTTTGACGTGTCCACCACTTGATCTTAACCCTTGTTCTTTGCATGGAAATTGTGTTTTTACATTCACTGTTAAAGCAGCATCCAACATGCACCAAGCCACATGTGTTTCACCCTTTTTCTTTCTTGTACAAACTTCTTGTTGCTGTGTGAAATTCACTGACATTTATTTTTAACAACAGTGGGTGCTTGGGGAGGTAAATTGCATGTGACACAACTTCCTGTTGAACCAAAATACATGTGACACCACTTCCAGTGTACAGCCAGTAGCCAATCAGTGAGGCTGGGTTTGTTTACCCACCAGATGGCTCTACGTGCAGGAAGCTAAATACCAGCAAGTTACCAGTAGTGCCATCTGCAACACACATCCTCCACTGGCAGAACTGCACGCTGTAGAACTTGCGTATATTATCCAGGTGATATTTGTGTAAACCTGGTCCTCCAAAACAGTCAAAGTTCCCAGCTTTTCCCCACTCCACATCTGTTAGGTTCTACAGTTTACTCATATAAACTCACACCAAGGAAAGTTGTTGGCCCGGGGCATTTAACTTGCTGGGCCTCAACTACAATGCATCTTCAAATTATTTTTTATTACTCTTGAAATAAGTGAAAAATACAGAAGCAGTTGACATTTTAACTTCAGTCATTTTGGCAAGTTTCAGGGGGCAGATTAAGTTATATAATAAACAGGAAGCAAACATATCTCCTTGAGTAATGCACCAAACACGATGTTGATCATTATCACCTGGACTGGTGGGAAACCTGTGTCAAAGTTCATCGTACAAAGTAAGAAAGTTACCATGGCAACCAAAGAAGCCAATTTGTGACATCGCCTTTTTCACACAGAACAATATATTTACAGCATATCTAAAGGTAAACAAAAGCAAAGACAAAACCAACAGGACAACCATCTAGTCTAAGCAACAACAGAGACTCCACGTGTATAATGACAGGACTCCCTCCCAACCGTATAATTTCATTATACATGTGTGGAGTCTGTTGTTCCTTAGACTACATGGTTATCATGTGGGTGTTGTCTATGCTTTTGGTTTACCTTCGGACATTTTTACAATACCCCTGCATCCGTGGTGATCAAAGTGTAGCATACCCTAGTGACTTTATATGAGAGTATTGCTGAATCATATCATGTCCTAGTACATCCAAAGAGCAAACGGGAGTGGAGAGAATACAGAGTTCAGTCAGTCTAGCTGGGCAAATGAATATATGAAACTGGATTTGAGGAAAAAAAAAAAAAAAAAAGGTGATAACACTGCCATACAATAGTGTGTAAACAACTGACTTTCATGCCACCTGGTGGTGGATTAACACACCCTGTACCTTCCATCTGGTGGTAATGGAACTAAATATGACTAAAATGCCACCTGGTGGAGCCAACATACAACTTACAAAGTTACTGTAAAATCTGAAGCAAATTATACACTCTTTGCTGCATGCATAGTATAATATCTTTACAATTCATGTATGCCTGATGCTGGTACATGTTCATGTGTGACACTGCCAAAGTAAAAGGCACAAATCTTCATATTGCATGTCCTTGGCTGCAGATTTGCTAAAATTGATGTGACCGTCACCTCCACTGACCACAATCACAGATTTACTCAGCGCCTGAGGCAGAACCTGCGGGCGCTGGGCATAAGAGTGCGATCGATGGGAATGTATCGATACTGTGTCCCCAACTGAGGCAGTGGGGTTAAATGGAATATCCTCCTCCTTCTGTTCGTGATATTCAGGCATGCTCAGTTTGCGGTCTGATGTTTCATACACTGGACAGTCCTCCATAAGTATAGGTAATGTTGAGCTTTTAGACCTCGGGTTGGTTTGCCGAGATCTCGAAATAGACTGGTGATATCGCATTACATCACCCCTGGTGGCCACTAATGAAAGATACGGCTCATCTGAGGTACCTTTACGATTTTTAGGATGTCCTTTCCATGATTCTGCATCCATATAATCTTCACTTCCTCGAAGAAGGCTACCATATAAGCTGTTTACATCATCAATATTTTCCTCGTCTGCCAGTCGTAAATCTGGGGTGGATGTCCAGCGACTTTGTAAAGTTCCGCTGTTTTCAGAGTCTAGATACTGTGTAGTGGGATAGACAACATCAGATGAAACAAACCCTAAGTGATCCTCAGACTCGGTCTCTGTGACCCCTTCCAGCATGAGGACCTGCCCGGATTCTCCACCAAATTGCACTGCATCCTCACTACCATCTTCTTCTATTGTTTCTTGGCTTTCATCCTGCACTGGGAAGACATTATCATCTGCATAGCTACTAGGGGACACTGGTTCATGTAGCTGTGTGATACCACAGTGAATAGGAACAAGGAATTTGATTGGACCACAATGTGCATGATAGGATATACTTGGCCGCCCCTTGATTTGGGGTACGCCCTCCAAGCGGGGTAAAGGTACTGTCAAGACACATCCAACATCAGTTCCTACCCACATAAGCCCCTTGCTGGCCAACAGGTACGTAATACTGACATCTTGCACTACGGCTGGGCCCTCTCCCTTGCCTGCAACATACAACACACAGTACTTGTTATTGATACCTGCCATAGAATGTAAAACATACAGTACTTGTTATTAATAGCTGCCCTGTAACATACTGTTGGTCATACAGTACTTGTTATTCGTCCCTGCCCTGTCATGTATAACAGACAGTACATGTTATTGATACCTGCCCAGAAATATACAACATATAGTACTTGTTATTAATACCTGCCCTGTAACATACAAGGTATAGTACTTGTTATTGATACATGCCATCCAATGTACAACATATAGTACTTGTTATTAATAACTTCCCTGTAACGTACAACATATAGTACTTGTTATTAACACCTGCCCTGCAATATACAGCACTCACTAATACCTGCCCTAAATCATAGTGTACTCTGTTAACATGCAGTACTGGTTATTGATACATGTACTTGTCCTGCAACATACAGTACTTGTTATTAACACCTGGCAGCAACATACAGCACACAGTACTGTCTATTAATACCTGCTGTGCAAGGTGCACCATTTGTACGATTAGATTTGCATGTTATTCCCAATTCAAATTAAAAAATGCGAAACGGGTGCTGCACAAGCTGCTGTTCTTTTTATCAAGCAATATCACATGTTGGTCAAAAGTCAGATGCACTACAAACAGACTTATGACTGAATGGATAATTATACGTTTTGCATTCACAACACTTTTTTTTTCAATAGAATTGGTGTTAGTTGCATGTGCGATATACCTCAGGCCTACCAAAATGCAACACACTGGGCGTCAGGCACATGCAAGAGTTATATTCATTTGATTTCATGAGGTGCAAATTTCTATTCCCTGACAGTCATGCCCATGTGAAGAAAACACTCTGTGGACATTAACAGACATTTGTTAAATATCTGCCTTAGCTGTTTATTGGATATTTTTATGAAGCAATGCATGTGATTTAATGAGAAAATCAGCATTTAAAAAAAAAAAATTAAAAATACAATGTGAAAACTTGCACTGTTTGGACATGCTTCATGAGGCATTGTTGAGTAAGTCTGTCTCTGAAAATAGAGCATACATGTATTCGGTCATGTGACCATCAATGTCCAATAACAACACTGCATTTTGCACAAATTAATCTGCCACGATACCAGCTATAAATACTGGGTTGTTGCAATGCATGCCAAATTAGAACAATAAACATAATTAGCTATTCTACATTACCTTAAATTCCTGCAAAAAATACACCACTCTGGGCACTGCAGTAGAACAAAGCATTACCTGTCATCTTGTTGACTGCTGACCCGATGTTCACATCTTGCAGGTGCTGGAAGGTTTCCAGGTGATAAAGTCGCATGACAGACTGACCCTCAAAGGCCACCATCAGCCCCGCCCCAGCCCGAACCATGCACTGCACTGCTGCCTCTCCGGCCCCGCAGATCTGCCGCTGATTCTAAAAAACATGACGTAAACATCTTAAAGATCTCCTTGGCCACTCAAAAAACTAGAGCCAGGACTGCAAGCGTCAAGATTTTCATGGTCATGTGACCTTCACCTTGAGGTCAGGGACAACGAATTGCAATCACAAGTGAAGTCCCACCTGGGTACATATCCTGAGCAAGTTTAAACTTTAATTAAATCATTCATGACTTATTGCACAGATATCAATTTTGTTCAAGTGGACTTGTGAACTTTGACCTTAAGGTGGTCACCAATAAGCAATCCAAGGCATGTTCTTCCCTATGCGACAAAATGTGCACGGAATTAGGTGAGTATGTGTATTTCAAAAGTTATCACTGGAAAATGAAATCATGATGAAGGGACGAACAACCTGAGTACTATAGGGCACAACATTCCAATGCTGGGCTTTAATTCTCCACATGCTATAATATCCCATACTGAGACCATGTGATGTACATATACTGGATGCCAACTCATTGCGTGCCTCCACAGCACTCCCCTGACTCGCTATTGCAATCACTGATGTGGGCGCTCGCACGCCAGGCAATTGTGTTACTGGAAAAATGAATGTCAAAACTTTTCCTGTTCTTCCAATGCTAGAGAAAATACCAGACATGAATATATACCAGTGACAGCTTTGCAGATGCTATAATGAAGCAAGTTGTATTAATTAAACTCCTGGGTTAGAATTTCAGTGAACCATATCAGGAATCAGGTGACCTGCCAGCAACCATACATCATACTGAAGTGGGCAAATTATGAAATACTATGACATCATGAGAAAGAACCTCACTGGAATCTCATTTCTCTACTTAAAGTTCCTTGCTATAAATAAAATACAATTTACATGAAATCTGCTGAAGGCCCCACAATGTCTGAAAAAACACTGGGGAGGTTTGCTCCACATTACGTTTGTCTGATTATCCCCTGTCTTTCCCAAGTCTTATTTGCTTCAGCAAACATAGTCATTTCCCTTTTTTTTGTTTTTGCTTTTGTTTCGGGTTATGTACTCTCTTCCACTTGCCTTCACTTCAAACAGTTCACACATCTCGGCAGAGTTTCGCTGGGAACTCTTTTAAAGCTCCTGCTATGGAAACCAGTCCACCATGCCACGACTACGGGGAATTCTATACATCTCCCGGTGACTGTTATATATATAGTTTCCCACTGAGGCATGTAGTGTACTACATATCTTACATGTATTTCTTGTGGTAAAAATAAAGATATATATATATATATATATATATATATATATATATATATATATATATATATATATATATATATATATATATATACAGTGAAAACTCATTATAATGACACCATCTGTTCCCTAAAAATGTGTCAGATAACTGAATATGTCAGATAAATGAATCAAATAACAAAAAAAGATTAACTTTTTCCCATGAAAATTGGTGTCATTATATCGAATAGGTCAGATATCCAAGTGTTGTTGTAATGAGGTTTAACTGTATATATATATATATGTGTGTATATAAGTAGGGAACCAACTTGTTTTCTATTACCTATCTAGACTCCTTGCTATTAATACTGAGAAAGATGACAGACATCTTCATTCAAGAATAGTGACACCTGCAGAGATAGGTATCTATATATAGGCATTCATAGTCACAGTGTGACTCATCCCCTGCTCTTCTTGTGGTCGCTGCCTTTCAATGCTATACAAAAAAAAAAATTCATGTTAATTCAAGATCAAAATTGAAAATAAAAAAAAAATCTCCCCATCTGCAGCAAAACAGTACAGTACAATACACAAATCACTAAATGTCGGTGAAAAAAAATTGTGGTTGAATAGCAAAGCATTTCTGTACCAAATTTGAGAAAAATTCATCGTGGCATTTTGAAGTTATTACGGTAGCAAAGATGGATAGTAATATGCTGCAAAAGCATGTAGGTCACACCAACCTCAAATTCTAATCAGCTAAAGAAAGTCTGGGTATGCATCTCTGTATCAAATTGTATAATTGTATGCATCTCTGTATCAAATTGTATAATTGTATGCATCTCTGTATCAAATTGTATAATTGTATGCATCTCTGTATCAAATTGTATAATTGTATGCATCTCTGTATCAAATTGTATAATTGTATGCATCTCTGTATCAAATTGTATAATTGTATGCATCTCTGTATCAAATTGTATAATTGTATGCATCTCTGTATCAAATTGTATAATTGTATGCATCTCTGTATCAAATTGTATAATTGTATGCATCTCTGTATCAAATTGTATAATTGTATGCATCTCTGTATCAAATTGTATAATTGTATGCATCTCTGTATCAAATTGTATAATTGTATGCATCTCTGTATCAAATTGTATAATTGTATGCATCTCTATCAAATTGTATAATTGCATTTTGAAGATATGTCCCTAACAAAGCTCATATGGACAGTAAACAAGTCACACTAAGCTGTACCTAGGTCACAGTGACCTCATTATCTAAACACCTATTGGGGGTCCATAAAAGTGAATGTGTATCAAACTTTATAAAAAAATCCATCTGAGCATTTTGGAGATGTTGTCTTACAATGCTCAGATAGACAGTAAATAGGTCACAGTAAGTGGGATAAAGTCACACTGACATCAAATTCTAATCAGCTAGTAGGAGTCCAAGAATACATCTGTGTACCAAATTTGAGGCAAATCTGTCCAGTCATTTTGAAAATATTGCGTTAACAAAACTCAAATGGACAGTAAACAGGTCACAGTGACCTCAAAATCTATTCAGCTAATGGGAGTCCAGGAATGCATCTGTGTACCAGATTTGAGAAAAATCCATCCAGGCATTATGAAGATATTGCGCTAACAAAGCTCAGACGGATAGCAAATAAGTCACAGTGACCTCAAAATCTAATCAGCTAATGGGAGTCCAGAAATGCATCTCTGTACCAAATTTGAGAAAAATCCATTGAGAGAATTTGAAGATATTGCAATAACAAAGGCAGACAGAGGTATGGACGGACAACCCAAAAACATAATCCCCCCCCCCCCCCCCCGATTGTGGGGGAGGCATAAAAATACCCAGCAGTGAGGCTTAGAGTCAACAGCAGACAACTCGGTGCATCGGCCCACTCGCTGTCTGACTATGTCTGTCAATACACAAACAATGACATTCTATATCCTATTGTTTGTACTTGTAACACATGCCAGATCTGGCCATGGAATTGCTAGACAGTGCCGCACCTTCCTCCGAACCTCCAGTTGATTTTTACTCATGGATTCTAGCTGAAGCTCTATTAAACCTTTCCTTCATAATATTGAATGACTCAGGAAGCTTGCAATGGAAGGGATATGATTATCCCCCCTTCCCCCCCCCCCCCAAAAAAAAAAACTTTCGCTGCATACTAAGTTGCTTAGAGCCTTGGTCCCCGGCTTTTGCATTGCCCAAGAGGCAATGCTCCTGCTGTCCCTTGCAGTAACTTAACAGGCAATGCAAAATGCAATGACTTTAGAGCAGGCACACTCTTGACCAATGGGAGCCCCTCTTGTATTAAAATGGGAAATTCAACCATTCAGTTTTGATGTAATCATACCAGATGGGCAAATTGAAGGACTGTAGTGTCAAGACAGTGTTAAGTGTGGCATATGGTATATGTCTACATTTTACATCCCACTTGGGCCTTTTTGGCATGATATAAAGTGTACCATCCAATTCATATACATGTACAGTGAAACCTCATTATAATGACACTCAGATATCTGACATATTCAGTATAATGACACGTTCTAAATAGCAAAATTTAATATTCTTTGTTGTTTGATTCATTTATCTGACATATTCAGTTACCTGACACATTTCTAAGGGAACAAATGGTGTCATTATAACGAGTTTTCACTGTACTACTGTGAATTGCTTTAATTTTGCTGTATTCTTATTTTCACTTATTTCGCTAATGGCACAAAACAGTAAAAATAAAAACACAGTGAAATAGTATTTTAACAATGTTTAAGTGGGAATTATGTCCAAAACAGTGATATTAAAACTACAGTGAAATGTGAAAAATACAAAAACCGTGAAAATTTATACACGCGAAAATAAAGCAATTTACAGTATATTGTGCACTCACAAGTACTAACTAGAAAATATTTACTTTGCAGCAAATCTCACTGGGTACCTTCAAAATGAGAACGGTTTGAAATGCTACGCTTTGCCATTGTTCAACATAACCTAAATTTTGTGTATTAGCCTAATTTGCATAAACTAAGATGCTACAAATTTGGTTTTTGGTTCATTGGATGCGGCCATGTCACAAACTTATAAATTGAAATTTGAATGACACCACTGTCTATAATAGTTTTGAAGCTGGTCAAGATTTCAATTTTGTGCATTTGCCTAATTTGCATAACTTAAAAATCTACAACTTTGGTTCAGGTTTCACTGGATGCAGTTATTTCACAAACCTACAAATTGAAGTTGGAATGGTACTTGTATGCATAATAGTTTTGATGTTATTCAATATTTAGATTATGTGTATTTGCCTTATTTGCATAAATTAAAATCCTACAACCTTGGTTCATGGTTCAGGGCAAGCTTCTTTGCTGAAACCTACAAATCAATGTTGGACAGGCACCTCTATCTACAATAGTTTTTAAGCTATTCAAGATGTAAATAATGTGTATTCACCTAAGTTGCATAAATTAAAATTCTACAGCTTTGGTTCATGATTCATTTAATGTGGCCATGTCACAAACCTAAAGATTGAAGTTTGAATGGCACTTCCACATATAATTGTTTTGAAGTTACTCAAGATTTATGTTTTGTGTATTCACCTTATTTGCCTAAATTAAATGTTTACAATTTCGGATCATGATTCAGTGGATGCGCTATGTCACAAACCCATAAATTGAAGTGGGAATGAGATCTCTATCTATAATAGTTTTGAAGCTTTTCAACATTAAAACTTTTAGGATAGTCATCTAACTTGCATAAATTAAAATTCTACAACTTTGGTTTATGGTTCATCACAAGGTTGGGGCTTTGCCACAAACCTATAAATTGAAATTAGAATGGCATCTTTATCTATAATAGTTTTGGAGATATTCAACTTTTAAATTTTTCATGGCCCTAATTAGCATAATTTAAAATTCTACACATTTCACGTACTGTCCATCATATGAGCGGTTGTCACAAACCTACACCTACGGGATATATCTTTAAAACTGTGAACTCTATCATTTTCACAAGCAAAAAGTGTACAGATGGACGGACAGACAAACATGAGTGATCACATAAGCTCTGCAACCTGTGGTCAGCAGAGCTAAAAATAGATTGTGAAAGAAGGTGAAGTCATTGTATGAAAGCCTTCTCACAGTAAGAAAGGTTTAACCATCACTTTCCCCCTAAAATCATCCAAAAGCACCTGCATGTAAATTGAATGCTTCAAGTTAAATTTTATGTTTATAGGGAATAAAATCTGAGAATTGTAGAGAAGATTTATTCAGATGGCATACCCACACTAATAGCATTCCTCAGCAACAGTTTGGCACGCTTAATCATGCCAAGGAAAACTATGAACTCAGCCTTAATTCCGGGGGGAGGGAGGAAGGTTAAACCTTAATCTAACCAGTAGACAGTCAATGGACAAGGGATGAGCATACACCAAACACACTGCTCTAAAATTCATAAAGGTCTCAGGTGTAAAGGATCCGGTTAAAAAAATGGCCAAGATGCATGTTTTTATCTTTCAAGCATGGTAACTTTAGCAAGTAAGACATCTCCGCTACCAATATTAGGTTTAACACTTGCCTTTTTGGTCTGTATGAGTGGGATAACTACGCAAGTTTCTTATTACTTACAGAATCAAGTAACAAAAATTTTATTAACCCTTCCCCCACACTGTGAGAGGCCAGGCTTAATGCATTGTGTTTGTTTCATCACTAGCTGCCCTATCTTCTTTTCTCTTTGATTGGATGCGACTTTCAATCAAAAATCCTCTCTCAAGAACGTCCATGACTTCTTTTTTCTCTTCAACTCACTTTTCCGCATAATTGTCGTTCTTCAAGGTTCACAGAAGTAAAGCAACTGCACTGTTCTTGTTATTACATTTCCAGGACACAGCAGTCAGCTCATTTGTTAATCTACCTTTTGTTAATGGCCACCTGCCAGCCATTTTTGAATTTCAGAATTCTAACCGATAGAGTTGTCAATCCAACTTCAGTTTTCAGGTTCATGCTATAGGTGCATCCCATGAAATAAAAGTGAGAGATGTAAAATTTGAATGTATGCTAATTAGGTATTCTTTCGAACTTTAAGCATTGAATGCCTTCAAATGAATTGTAGACAGAGATGCCAAACGAAACATCAATTCGTTGATCTGCAGGATAGGTATGTCCAATGAAATGAACATTAAAGTTGTAAAATTTGAGATTGTGTTAAAATTTTAATGATCGCTACATTACATCTATTAAATATGAAGGTAGATTTTAATTCAAAAGATTGTGGCCAGTATAGATTTGATTATCAATCAACAAAATTTGAAAACATATTGAATTTTATAAATTTTAAAGACAGATTTGCTCTAGAACAAATCTCTTTCTTTTCCTAGTTGGCTTAATGTTTGAGGGACTGAATCCTGTAAAATAATTCCCAAAATTCCAATGTAGAGGTGTGGCCACATACAGCAGGTCCCATTGTATATTGAATTTGTGCACCTGATACATGACATGTGACTCAGGCTCACATGTATTTCCTTGCTCCCTTGCCCACTCATGCAAAGACACATTTTTACACCTAACGAGGAAATTATCATCAAATTTCTAAAACATTTCCATTGATACCTTGTTGTTGGGAACAATTTTTTAATATACATTTTGCCTTGAAATGTTGGTCAAGGTCATTTATCGGTCCGAAGAAATGACAACACGTACATTGTGTCGTAACTGCTGACTGAGGTATATTGTGTCTCTGATATTTGATTGGGTTCTTGTCATACCTTTTCCTCTTGGTGTGATAGAGCTCCCCCCCCCCCCAACAAAAAAGAAAGATTTTGTGTGAAGAAAGTCTTTTCTGATACATATTGCTCTGTGGTTGGAGATATGTTAATAGTGAATCTGCAGAGACTTTCATGAACTGGAAAATCTATCGGGCCAGGCTCTTTGCAGTGTACCAACCTGAAAAATTTAATTCAATTTTCATATTTATAAATAAACTTGTGTCAACTGCGGGTTAGTTCAGGTACGGAGACTAAAAAGACTTTCTTGCAGATTTAGGAACACCCACACCAAGGTCAATCTAAATGTGCTCACAAATTTGAAGAGAACCTTTACATTGGGTCACCTAATGCAAAATGCACATCCAGAAGACTGGGGATAACTGTTGGGAATATCATGCAATGGCTTTCTGTTAGCTGTACATTAGAAATGTGCAACATTCAAATTTTATTCTGCAGATATAGACCTTAAGAAATACTATTTGACAAAAAGTCCTGTGTTGCCAAATTTGAGAAATGTCCCTCCCAGAACACAAAAAGATGGACAATACACAGAATGACAGCCCTATTCCCTGCCAGACACCCCCCCCTCCCCATTGAAATAATGAAAATATTGAGAACCTCCCTATTAAGACCACCCATGGGTCTGACAGAGGTCTTGAAATGGCAGTGGTCTTAATATAGAAAGCAAAATATGACATAACTAGAAGCCGATCAGTGACCGCAAACCCCTTGGCCAGGACGGACGGACAGACAGATGGACAGATGCGTAAGTGACGATAATACCCCTACGGTGGGTTAAGGTTACTTCTGTTTGACCTAATGACATAGGTTTGGTGCAAATGCAATGAGCCGAGATATCATGGCAAGGCCAATTTTTCTTCACTGCAGCACGGTAACCTAAATATCTGACCCAGTGACGGAAGGACAGACAGACGGACGGATGCGTAAGTGACGATAATACCCCTCCGGTGGGTCAAGGTTACTTCTGTTTGACCTAATGACATAGGTTTGGTGCATGTGCAATGAGCCGAGATATCATGGCACGGCCAATTTTTCTTCACTGCAGCACGGTGACCTAAATATCTGACCCAGTGACCTAGTTTTCACTAGGTATCTGAGGCATCCTTAGGACCAACTGTCATAGACAATTGGTGCAGCTACAATGAGTAATATATCATGGTATGGCCATTTTTCTTCAATGCAGCACTTGATCTAAATATGTGACCCAGTGACCTAGTTTTAAATAGGCACCAGAGGCACCCTTAGGACCAGCTGTCATAAATAATTGATGAAGCTACATTCAATATTTTTTTTTAGATATTGTGTTAACAGCGTATTATTTTCAATGTAGTACTGAGACCTGGTACCTGAAGCACCTCAATGGCCCTCAGTGATAAAAATTTCGTCTCACTTAAAGTGAGCATTTTTGGAAATATGTGCGTGGCAAGGCCTTTTTCTTCAATGCAGCACTATGAACAAAAAATATGTGACCCAGTCACCTAGTTTTCACTTGGTGTCTGAGGCATCCTCAGGACCAACTGTCATAAATAATTGGTGCAGCTAAAATGAGTAATTTAGTATTTGAAGATATCATGGTATGGCCCGTTTTCTTCAATGCAGCACTGTGTCCTAAAGATGTGACCCAGTGACCTAGTTTTCAATAGGCATCTGGGGAATTCTTAGGACCAATTATCATAAATAATTGATGAAGCTACATTCAATATTTTTTAGATATTGCGTTAACGCCATTATTTTCTGCAATGTTGTACTGTGACCTAAAAATGAGACCTAGTGACCAACTTTTCAATAGGCACCTGAAGCACTTCAAGGACTCCCTGTGATAAAAATTTGGTCGCTGTAAAGTGAGTATTGTTGGAGATATGGCGTTAACAAGGTATGGACGGATGGGTGGACAGACGGAGAGACGCCTAGGTGAATACCCCTTCGGCATTTGGGGCCGAGGGGTAAAAACAAAACCGGGACAATAAAGGTGGTTCTTATAGGGAAGGGGGCTTATTAGGCAGAAGGTTCCACTGTAGCTTAACAAAGGTTTCTGCAGGTGTAACATGGCACTCTTTCTGTGCAGCTCTACTCTGTTCCAATGTTAGCTTTGAGCTCCTTACACAACCTGTTTATGCATCCACACCCTGGATATGAGCAGTAATTACCTTTCCCAGTTTTTCAGAATTTAACTCTTCCATGCCCCATGCCTTGCAGACATAACAAGCTTGGCGAGGAGAGCGTGTACTTGTAAATTACCCAGATATACATGTATTTTATATACAATATGTATGTATGTATGTATGTATGTATGTATGTATGTATGTATGTATGTATGTTTGTATGTATGTATGTATGTATGTATGTATGTATGTATGTGTGTGTGTGTGTGTGTGTGTGTGTGTGTATATATATATATATATATATATATATATATATATATATATATATATATATATATATATATATATATATATATATATATATATATATATATATATATATATATATATATATAATCACTGTGCAGTGGCCCAAGGTAGGAACTTGATCACTGGCAGGGCAATGTAATCAACACTGCTTCAAATTTACTGCTTATTACATTTCACACCTCATAATTTACAGATTTCATGGCTTCCCCTCATCAAACAATTACTGCCCTTGTAAGGCACTCCCACAATGGTATATCATATGTGATTATATCCTAAGTTGTACACCTGATAGTTTCTGTGACTTTGACCTTAGTTGAGATCATGGCCCCCTATACGCATCTCCAGTTCATAAATTGGGAACTATGTTGAGTTTCTGTCCACAAATTTGACTGCATACATGGCATGTGACCACAATTTTGAAGTCGTTACCAAGTGTTTGACCAGTTTTATTGCAGCTGAAACTTATTAGGATTATTGTGGACAGACTCTGTCAGGGGACCCATTAATTATCATATACCGCAGGGTTATATGTCCATGGCTTTGTACTTGTGCACATTGTGAATGCCAGGTCGTCTAACTAGAAAAGTTGTAGCCACAAGATTAGAAATTAGGTGGGAGATCTCTGGGAATACAGTATGTTCAAATGCTTGGGAGAAACAGAGTGTCTTATAATTCTGTATGGTTGGACACATCCCTGTGTTTTCATACTGTTGATTTAGTCTCCTGAATGTATTGAATGGGGCATTTGAGATGTGAGAAGGTAAATTACATTGCAGCATTGGCAGTCTATGATCACATTGCAGCACTGCCAGTCTACAATTACATTGCAGCATTGGCAGTCTATGGTTACATTCTAGCATTGGCAGTCTACAGTTACATTGCAGCATTTGACAGTCTATGGTTACACTGCAGCATTGACAGTCTATGGTTACATTGCAGTATTGGCAGTCTATGGTTACTTTGCAGCATTGGCAGTCTATGGTGCTTAAAGCAGCAATCATTTTTTCAGCTTTGGGTGATGATGGCACTGTTTCATTTTTAAAAATCTGTCTGAAAACATAGCAGTTTGTTCTTGTTGCACATGGGTCACGTGGAGGGTGGGGTGGGGTGGGGTGGGGGGATTGTACCCTTGTACCCCATCTCTTTAACAGGGGCATATAAATTTGGTCTTGTTGGGAATACTCTCTATACCGTGGGATGACACATCAACTGCCACGTACTCACTTAAGGTGTGACTGTGCCGCTGTCAATTATCACTGAATACACAGGTTGGTTTCCATGGTAAACCTTGATTCAGAAGGGTTTTAAGTTTATAACCAGTTTTCATTGGTTGAAAGCCTGTCATGATCCCATTGAGGTCAGTGGGTGTGAAATATTAGTCAGCCTGTATAGTCACTGTAGTAATACCAATACAGCAGAGACCCTGAGTAGGGGCAGTGGAATAATTACAGTACTCAACTTAATAAGTGCACACTCCCTAATAAGCACACACCCCCATTTTTTTTCGAAGGACCCCCCCCCCCCAATATCCCAGTCTTCAAAGGAGTGGTAGAATTCATTATTACACTTAGAATGTACTTTTTTTCCAGATTTTGTGGATGAAATTTGTCTATAGCACACTGTACGCTTTTTCAGACGAATACAGTAAGTCACATTTCTGTGTGTGACTCTCAGTGTTTCCATAGGATTGCTGCTACTGTGGCAATCTAAATATTATGGAAAGGAGTGCTCTGACAACATTTTCTTTTGGTACACTGAAGGTCATATTTCATAACTTTCTCCCAATTTACTGTCAACACCTCCAGGGTGAGCTCCTTTGACCACATAAAGCTACACGCAAATCAAGAGCCTTTGTTATGGCAGGTCCAGATTTCCCTATATATTTACCAAATAAAAACTGTACATGAAAAAGATATTTTATTCAAATACCTCGTGACTTATTTTCAGCCAGTGGTTTTTATTATTCAAATATCAAGAGATTTGTTTTGAAGTCGGTGATTTTCACATTGGCAGACAAATCACACTGCAATGGTAGCATGACTTGTCAGACAAAGCCAAAAAGTGGGTGCATGACTTGTCAGACAATGCCAAAAAGTGGGTGCATGACTTGTCAGGCAAAGCCAAAAAGTGGGTGCATGACTTGTCAGACAAAGCAGAAAAAATGGCTGCATGACCAGTCAGGCAAAGCCAAAAACTGGGTGCATGACTAGTCAGGCAAAGCCAAAAAGTGGGTGAATGACTACTCAAGCAAAGCCAAAAAGTGGGTGCATGACTTGTCAGGCAATGCAAAATAGTGGGTGCATGACTTGTCAGGTAAAGCAAAAAAGTGGGTTCATGACTTGTCAGGAAAAGCAAAAATGTGGGTGAAGGACTTGTCCAAAGCCAAAAAGCAGGTGCATGACTTGTCAGGCAAAGCAAAAACCACTATGCAAGGCGTTCATAACATGGTATGGAATGGAATCTAAAGCCCACGGCAATTTTTAGACTGTAGGCTTCATCTGCTGTTCTTCTGCACTAATTTCAAATAAACTATAAACAGTGTCTGTGCAAAACATGACTTATTCCACGACAGCATGTTACCATCTGGTTTATTTGTCTCGGCAACAGCTGATGACGGCTTACCTTTGTGACCTTCAAGGTTTCTTCATCGTGACTGCCGGCTGTCACCACCACCTTCACCTGCCAAATGCTGTCACCGCACGCCACCCACATTTCGTGATTTACAGAAAGCAGACAAGTGACTGTTCCCGGCCCAAGTTGAATGCCCTGCCACTGTGACATATCCCACCGTCCTCCTGAAACAACACAGTACCATTAGCTGTCATACTTCAAACGGGAAGATAAGTGCTACTGTCACCAGGTGGCTAATTAGGTATTCATATATGCACGGGGATGGGCAGTGCACATCACTTCTTTGTCAGCCCAAGACATGGGAAACACCTCAGCCAATGGTATCCTGCCAGGTCTGGGTCACATACAGAGATGAGCGCGGTATCACAAGATCAGTGTAGAAAAAAAACACATTTGACACTGCCCCCTTCAATTAAGACTGAGTCAACAGCTTTACTTGGCATGTGTTGGGCAAGGAAAGCTGTTGACCTGAGGCATGTGCTCCTGATTGATCTCATCTTCAATTCTCAGTCAAATCGTTTTATCATTACTGTTTAAATTAGTTGAAAACACTGAAGCAGACGACATTTGACCACCAGCCGGTTTTGGCTGGTTTGAGGAGGAAACTGTTAAGCAACCCACCACTCACAGTAGGCAGTTGCCCATCTGTGGCTTCGTGTACAGGTGGGTATTACATGTAAAGTGGTGCCTGGCAGACGTATGAAGACCACCTCTCACGACAGACCACACTTCTTTTTTAAGATCACCCTCTCAAGCCACTTGACTCTATGTTTCATTCACTTTATACACCATTAAAGACCACCTGTCCTGTGTGAGCTGTCAGTAGGAGTGACCTTAAATAGCAAGTGCTCCTGTAGAGTAAAAAACAAAAGAGCTTTGCACAAAAACACCCACAGTTGACATGTGTCCTCTGCTAACAGCTGCCCATTAAGGCAAAATTTAACGGCCTTTATTTTCGTGTGTACAATTTTTGGCAGTGCAGTGGTACCTCTTTTGCGAGACCGCCCCTGCGGCGGGTCAAAATGCGGTCTCTCAAAACAAGTGATCTTTCATTCAAGGTACAACAACATGGAAAAGATAGCACAGTGCTCTGAGAGAGCAGTCTTAAAAGCTATGAGGTCTCTCATTAGAGGGGTCTCTCAAAAGAGGTACCACTGTATTGGCATCTGACAGCATTCTGTTCATGTTTTAAATTTGCTTTTTCTTGATACTGATCCTATTCTAAATAATTGGTAATTTTGTCTTTTTTTTTTGATTTACTTTCCTTTTGATAAATATTATCATGCTTCATATTGGGAAACTCTAGTCCCTAATGCAACACAAAGAAAGAATTTAAAACATAATTTTGACATGGCAGTCAATGGACTTCATCTGGAACATAATGGTTAGCAGGGTAAATCTTTGAGAATAAAGACATATCATCAATTCTGGCAAATTGATTAACAAAGTCATATGGAATTTATTTATTTAACTTATTCATTGATTAACAAAGTCAAATGATTTTTAATTAATTAATTAATTAACAAATTAATTAATTTATTTATTGGGGAATGGAGGAAACATCAGGGCATGGGCTGATTGACACTTTGTTCTATGATACCAGGAAAACAAGGAGAATTACAAATATTCTTTCAAGTTTCATCTCCACCGAGTTAGACCTTCGACAATAGGCCCATGGGTCTGGTGTTCTGCTGTCATGTAAACAGATGAATGTATGTATGTGGGGAGGATCCCGCAACCTGCTGGAGTGACCATTTGGATAATGGGACTTCACTAGTATGTTAAGCAATCAAGATTTTGACTTCCTCCACAATCACATCACACTTCACGAAGATTCACCAAAAATTAACAATGCCAGAGCATTTATACGATTATCATATTTTGACTCATATACTACATAATACTATAGGTGGCGCCACCAATTTCAATCTTGACCTGCATTTTTCTACACTTGTAGGTCCTCAAAGTTATATTGGCCTACCTTGAAAGCTGCGTGCTGTCTCGCATTCACAATCAAAGTTTATGGATGATCGAAATGACAGACAGACAATTAGTGATCACACATGGTCTGCAACCTAAGGTCAGAAAAGCTAAGACCTTTTGCACAAGTAACAAGAAGTCTGGTCTGTCTACCCCTCTCCCCCCCCCCCTCTTAAATTAAACCTGAGTTGAATTCTGAGTCAATACCTTTCTTTGACACAACATCATGCTGTTAACCTGGGGCAGGTTATCTTGAAGGATCTCATCTACAATCCTCATTCAAATTTTTTTTACTGCTGCTTAAAAATGCTTAAAAAGGACACTTGACCCCTAGCTGGTTTTAAGCAGTTCAGGATATGGTTAAGCTGCTTTTTGTTGTTGTTTTCTTTATTACTTTGCAAGTCAAGCTGTTGAAGTCACTGAAGTAATTAAAAACACGAACAATGCCATCATCCCCATATCATATGTCCCTTCTAAATGGCCAGGACACTTAGCAAATTGAAATGGGCTCCAACTGTAGACCTTAAGTGGTAACATTTTACCCATTTTAACTAGTAAATCATAATAATACATATACTGTGGATACATTTATTTTCATGGGTTCCAATTTTGGTGGGTTTTGTATTTTGGGCCTTTCTCTGAAACTTTAAATTCACTATTTTTGGTTATAATTCCTATCCATACCATATTAAAAATCTTGTTCACTGGGTTCTTATTTTAGCAGCTTTAAAGCATCAGTGAAATAAGTGAAAATTAAAACTCAGTGAAATTAAACGAATTCACAGTACATAAGTATGTATGTATATGTATGAATATATATGTATATGTGTACATATACATGTATACATACACACACACACACATATATATATATATATATATATATATATATATATATATATACATTCATGTATATATATACATATATATATATATATAGATACATATATATGTATATACATATATATATACATATATTAATATATACATTCATATATATATATGAGTATATATATGTATATATATATATATGTATATATAATTTTACAAAATTTCAGAAGTTTTGTGCTAGAAAAGTGTCCTGTGTGTAGTGATGCTATATATATTCATATATATATCAATGTACATACATACAAATACAGACATAGAACTTTTAAGCTAGAACAGTGGGAGGGGGCATGCTGAAGAGCACAGGGGCGTTTAAAAGGGATAATATGACAGTACAATTTAACCACTACAACACTTTCAAGGGGGTGGATAAGGTGAGTGAGTGTTTAGCAAGGGGTTTACCAAGATTTTTGCCACTATTGCTGGAATTTTTCCCGGCGTTACGAAAGGATGTTTCCCCCATGTCACACAGACCACACAAAATCAAATGTCCGTTTGTGTGAACTTGTATGAAAGGTCTGTCAAGCTGTGTCTCTACAAGAGCCATCCCACTTCCTCGTTAACGAAGACAGCTGTCTGACATACATGTACACCTATACACCTGCAGGGCCTCATCCAGTTTCCTATGACAGACAAGTATTTATAAGTCACGGCCTCCATAGAAGTTTTACCACAGGAAAGTGTGGGATATCAATCTCTGTGCCAGAGAAGAGAAGTTTGATATTCCCACACTTTCCTATATTAAAACTAAAATTTATTGTGAACGAAGAAAAAAAAATTGTATTTTTGTTATTTTGTGATTCACTCATTTTATCACATAAATTTTTTTGCCCTTTACAGGCCTGAGCATTTGCTCTGTCGAAGCCCAGGATCTACAAAATTTTGCTGGTGGGACTTGTGAGTATTTCAAGTCCAGGGACATGTGAAATTTGTTTAACCTTCTGTCTTTTTACCTGTTATACTAGTCATATACACTTTTGGACTTCCATTTTTTTTGGAGTCCAAAAGCTCAGGTTCAGTGTTGCCAGCCCCCCCCCCCTCCCCCCCCCCCGATTACCCGTGAGGTTCCCGAAATTTTGTGCTGAAAATTCTTTAAAAATTGTATATTTTTAGCCACCTCCCTGAATTTCATAAGCACTTTCCCTCTATATTTCATACTAATTTATCAATCTCCTGGAATTTTACTTTCCATCTCCCAGATTTTATGTTTGGCGGGTTGGCAACACTGCGGGTTTGTCCCAGTTTAATCTTCAATCAACCAGCCTGCCTTAGCAAGCATCTCCACCTTGATTGTTTCATGGCTGCCTTACGAGGAGAAGTCCCATGCATGCATCCTGATGGTAGAAGTTTGACAACAGGAAAGTATGGCGATATGAAACCTCGGCAATATCGTTAAGAGCTTGATCTCCCACACTGTTCTATATTTAAACCTTCTGCCAGTGGTGACAAAACTCTTACCACATCTGTGGGCGGCCTTGTGGGACTACCCACATAATCCGTACACATTAACCCCTTTTATCACGCATCATTTGTCTCACGTTAACCCTACCGGCCAAAACCAGCTGGTGGTTAAATGCCATCTGCTTCAGTGTTTTCAACTAATTTCAACAGTTATGACAAACAATTTGACTGAGAATGTACATGAGACTTATCAAGATCACATGCCCCAGATCAACAGCTTTCCTCGGCATGGGTTGGGCACTTGGGCACTTAGTGCCCAACCCATGCCATGGAAAGCTGTTGACTCAGTCTTAATTCAAGGGGGAAAGGGTTAAATGATGATTGTACAATCAAGTTCCTCACAGACAAGGCTTTTGTGCAATGCAGCCTGGCGCCATATCTAATGTCAGTGGTTTTTGCACTGCCTGGCCAAAAAACTGTCCCAGGTGCCACCGAGTTGGCTGGAGCATGACTTCTCAGGCCTCCCAGATCCACTGACCAAGGCCCTTACTGGTCACATCGTGGCAGTTACATTATGAAAACTTTCGATTTTCACGGCAGATTTTTTCCTCCAATGCAGAACAGGCTCTGTATTATCTCTACTGCACTCAATCTGCCCAAGGACTGTAAGGCTGTATCTACAGTCAAGGTAATAACAGTGCATTGTCACCCTTCTCATGGACTGATGAACCAATCAGAACACTGGTCATTATCACCACAGTAATCAAACGGTTAACGAGAGTACATGAACATCTGTGTGACCACTTGTGTCCGGTAACACAAGAAGCATGTGTGTTAGTCTGCCTCCAGGCATTGTCCTACCACTCGGACGTCAACGACACTCCAAGTGGCCCTAAATCCTCAGACAAAACTGCAACACACTTTTTTCCTAATCAAGATTACAATCCTCTACAAAATTTGCTGAACTCTTTTCTTCCTAAAATGGCCAAAAATGGTTCTCTGCTTCTAATAGGAGATATGCATGTCATGTTCCTGCCTCAACTGCATACCTGATTGCCTAGTGTCGCGAGGTCGGGCCGGTACCTGTGGGGACAAGTGGGATGTCACTAATATTTTGGAAATACAGAGTACTTATTAAAGGCATATGGAATTTTTTCTTATTTATGGCTCAGGAAGTACTAGAAGAATACCAGTTTGGCATTTGTGAACTTAAATGACTCAAAATTTGCTAATTTTGTGAGAAATGAGCACATGGCCTGTCTATGACAGTGATGTGACCTGCACGTCTCCGTGATAGCCAGGCGTCAAACCCGTGCTTTGTGGCGGGAAATTAATATGCATACTGCGTATACTACTCTTTCTCAATTTTAGCTCTCTAAACTGACGCAAAACTGTTGTCTACTTCTAATATTTTGCATCAATTTTAACTCTACTTGTCTACTTCTAATACTGCTTATCAATTATAACTCCTGAAACTGGCCCAAACTGTTCTCTGCTTCTAATATTTTTTTTATCAATTTTAGCATAAATGAAAAAGACTTTGTTTGAGAATCGTAGATGAGCCTCGTCAGAATAGCTCGGCCCCAAAGTGTGGCAGTGGACTCTTCTTAATTCAAAGGAAAAGCTCAATAAATCATCCTCTTCCAAAATATGGCACATCAGAATTCCATTTTCACATGCATTCATTTGGCCATAAATATTGAACACACAATACATACTGAATATGTAAAATTTGTGATGCTCAATTCTCAGGTGAATGAAATGGTAAAAATAATGTGATTTAGTTATGGGAAAATTGCTTCAACAGAACTGAAAAAACACTTACATTTCATTGTCAGTAAGGTTATTTTTGTGAAAGAAATTGTCCTATCTGTCCTGCATCAAGAAATTTCACATTTCTCACATGATTTTCAGATCCTTCTGTTCTCCTACCTGTGGGAAAAATATCTCTCCCACCTGAAAAAAATACAGGTGTTGAAAAAAGCAAGTGTGTGTCTTTGTCTTTTCATGCTTAAAAATTCATCAGAGCACAAAATATCAATCTGCAATTAAAAAAAACAATTTCCACAAGGGTCTCCACTCAGGGTTTCTGCCAAAGGGTTGATGGGTAAAATTCTATACCCTTAAAATTTTGAAGTGACAGTTTGAGGGTACAAAGCTGTACCCTCAAACTGTCATTGAATTTGCTTCCTCCACAGCTTCCAGGGCTGCTACAGATTCAACCCCCGGGCCCAGGACATGCCTTCAGAACTTTTCTGTATCTTAATGTTTCTTTGATTTCCTGGAGTCAACCCTACCTTCCCCATCCAAGTCTTCCATCTGTTCTGCAAATTCATGTCTTCCAGTCACAAACTGGAGAATCTCTCATAATTATGGTACTGTGCATTCACTGATTTTTGCTGGTTTTATTTATTTTATTTTATTTTTTTAAATTTTTATTTTTATCATCATTATTTCGCTAAAGGCACAAGGCTGTGGAGATAAAACCACAGTAAAATTGTATTTTAACATAAGTTTCCTCGGACCCATGTCCAGTATAGCGGAATCAAAATTTCAGTTTTATACAGTGACCAGAATGCAAAAACCATGAAAATTTATACAAGAGTAAAATAAGTACATAATACAGGAACTGATATACCCAAGACAGGATCACTGGCCACCATTGGGTCTCCTCACGACTTTGCAAAGCTTGCCTAGTGTGACAAATGCCCAGATAAGAAGTTGCCGCTGATATTGATTCTCCTGATATTTCCCGTCTGCACTTAACGAGTTTTGTTAATAAATGAAAGAGGATTATTACAGTATGCTTCAGTTACTTCAAAAAGAGGGCGGTATGAAAGATGGTATCATGGTGCTTAACAAACATTGCTAATTAGTCAATGAAGGATGACAATTAGGTGCAAAAACCATAAACGGGCACCCCTCCAAAGTAAGGTCTGTCTACGTAAAAATTTGAAAAGACTCTGTGTTTTACCTCCTGAGAAACGGACCAAGCAAAATCATCCAGGCTGATAAATGAAAGGCAGGATGGATGGCTGGGATTACCATATTCCAGCACTTTGGCGCCAGGAGCACAAGAAGACACTGGAACATGCTAGCCCAGCCATTTCATGTTTTCCACCATGCTCTTACGGTGGCTGAATATAACAAAACATTGGAAAATGCTGCCACCAAAATCTTCTCCCAACCCTGTACAGATAATGTGCTGGTCAGAATTCCAATCCCCATGAGGGCCCTGGCTCTGAATCAGACCCAAAATTCTACATTTAACTCATTCCATACTATGGTGACAGGCCTTGGTCAGTGGATCTGGCATTGCCTGGCAAGTCATGCTGCAGCTGCCCTTGCCGCAGCTGCAGCATGACTTGCCAGGCAGTGCCAGAACCACTGACTTAAGACGATAGGCATGTTGGTACTTGAACGAAAGTTCCTTTCATGAAGAATAAAATAGGCAATTGTCGTCTTAAATCTTGGTAAATATATGTAAATATCAGGGACTGGTATGGAATGAGTTAACCCTAAGGAGCAGTAGGCACTGCCTTCTGCCATCCTAAACTCATCCAATAGACCACGGGGCTTCTTTGTTGGTCAACCACAACATGCTCATACTTTCAGCTTGCAAATATTTGTTACTTTTCATTTATACGGTAAACGCGCTGTCTCCATTTTCAGATCCTACTGAAGTGGAATGAATGAATCTCCAATTGGAGGCTGATCTAGGGTAAAGATTGTCACGTAGAATTAAGCCCAGTTCCGAGCCACCCGTGGAATTCAATCGGCTCACAAAATTATCCTCAATTGATTAATTCCTTACAATTTTGTAATTAATTTAGATTTTAATGAGACTGGTGTTCATTTTGCTCATATTTTTTTTTGAAGACATTGTCATTATAACATGCATGCACAACTGATGCAATAGAACAAACACAGGGGAGATTGAAGGAATTCTGTTGCCTGGTGATAGATGATGCAAGTGTCGGATGTGCCAGAATTTGGTTGAACAATCTTCGGTCATGATTAATTATAACATTCTCATAGCAGCCTCTTATTCTGTACGGTTTCTTGTATCGACAACCAAATTAAGTGTCCCAGTGAAACACTTTTCTGCCCGGCGCACGGCGATGCTGTCAGAAAATTAACCTGAACCGTTTGACACAGAAATAAAAGATGTAAAAAAAAAAAGAGGCACCTTGCTACATGCTGGCTGATGCTCAATTATGTGAACAGCAAAAAGTGTAAAACAGTAACAATGTACCTCCCCTGACAGAGATCTCCAGATCAAAACTAATGTAGCTGTCTCAGGTGATCCTATACATACATCTATCGCAGATCTGTAAAATTAGATTCATCTTAGATCTCTTAATTTTATCAACATTATTTATTTATTTTTTTATTTTTTTTTTTTCATGAACAGAAAAAATATAATGTCACAACCTGCCACAGTTTCAAGGTTTAGTCCCTTCTCTAAGGATAGAGTGTGCCATGGAGCATACCCAGTGTATCATCTAATTTGTCTCAAGTGACTCTGGTAGCAGCTGCGCTATGGCCAGCCATTGCATGGACAGAGATCACATTATAACAAATTAAGGACAGACTGGCGGGGGTCATTCAGTGCAGATTACATGAAGACCAAGAGGCTGTGTTTGGACCGAGTCATTCGGTGCTTCTGCATTGTAATACACACACTGAACCGTTCTCCAAGTATTGATTTTTGGAGTGCCGCAGCACAGGCACGTCTAATGTCTGCGATTTATAGCCTGCACTACGACCATCACCCCATAAACCAGCCCAAATTAGATTCCACAGCACGCTGATTTTGGGGGGAATTTCAACTGTTTCTTATTTTCTCCCCAACAACACAGGAGTATTATCACAATAAATTAAGTAACCCTCCATAACTCACCCACTCCAATTCATAAAGGGGAGATCATTTCATTATCAGGTGTCGGATTTGGATAATTTGTGACAAGAGACAAGAGAATATGCAAATCAGATGCTAATACAAGCTTTCACAGTTTATTCTACACCACGTTGTTGGCTCAGTTGTGATTTTTCCGCAAAGCAACGAATCTGCTGAAACAGTAGAAGCCACGTTTTAATGGCGCTCAAAGACAGTCATATTAGAGTCGGCAGCTTAATCATGAATGCAATTTTGAGACAACAAAAACATAAAATTAATTAAAAAAAAAAAGAAAGAAGACAGAAGTCGAATTCCATTAGCTCCCCATGCCAATTATAATTAAAAGGGATCCTCTGAATTAGGCTGATTGTAATCCCATGGCTTGAACGAAACACCCACTCGGCACACAACTGAAGGTCATCCTCCTGGCATAGACCCCCTAATCATGCTTCAAATGTACGACTGCTTTATAGTTGCACCACTGGCAAGCACACTCCATTACGCTGGCTTCTTTATAGCACACAGGGAGTGCCCTGGTTGGCGGGGGCAAAGGTAAAAGCTTGGAAAATACACGCAGTAGGTGTGTGATGAATCACCTGTGGACCGTCCCAATACTTTATCACATTCCCTCTTGCATAATATGCTGAAATCATTCATTTTGGAAGTTGCACCGGCAAATTGGCCATTTCACAGAGTAGCGCAAAAACAGTATGTCATCATTACTGTAGCCAGATATTGCCATATTTTGTCTCTATTACCCAAACAACATGACCAAAAGGTGTGAGCATGTGCATAACTTCAAATTTTCAACACAGAGTGTGCCAGAGGAAATCTTTCAAATTTTCGACACGTAGTAAGCTGGAGGAAATCCCCATTTCATATCTGTGTTTAAAGTGCGTAAATGGGATCGTTGGCCACTAAGTAGGGCAATATTCACTCATCAGCCAGCTGTATCCTTCCCCTTGCCTTTCCATACAGATAAACAAATCCTCAAACTTGCTCTAGTTTTCTGCTAAATCGGGCAGAATGAGGCATCTTCCCGGTGATTTAGAGTAAAAACCTGGGCAATCATGCTGACTGGCTGATTTGGGACATAAATAAATCTTTTAAATTGCGTTCTGATGCATCACGCGAACAGCACTGCACTGTATATTCTGGTGCATCTCTGAAGATTTATGTCTCCAGCACAGGGCAAAGTTCAAAGAAGAAAACCAGGCCAGCGCTGCTGTTTTTGACCTGCTTTACATGCAAAAACTTGAAAATGGATGGACAGACTGGAATTTCTATGGAAACATCTCGACTCAAAATTTGGAGTAAACACATCAGCTTCAGTCTTTTGCCACCAGGTGGAAGCACTCTCCATAATCAACCAACTGGACATGCATTGTATTCTGCTGTGAAAACAGACATGCACCGTAACCCAGCAGGTTATCATTAGTCCAGTAAGTCTGGGCTTAGACCTAGTCTTAAAGTGCTAGTCATGGCTATAGTCATTTTCTCATTATCGTTAAACATATAATGGTTAATAGATTCAAATTCCTCATGAAGATACCTTTCATTCAAATACCAGAAAGCCTATGTCTGAAGAAACATAAGGACTGTGACAGTCCTGTGCTCAGCTGGCATACACATATACCCTTGTGATCTTTTAAGATTTGTCCCAAAAAAGAACAAAGAAATTCCTAAAAAATATTTTAAACTAGAACAGACTGATTTTCCAACAGAAAATCAAATGTCTCCCGGTGGAACACTTACATCTCTGAATAAGCTACAGGTGATAACAAATCACAAATGACCAAGTTTGCTTGAAAATTACAATGCTATTTTAGCTCTCACCTAGATACATTACTCTAGCAATTTTCATCAAGTTCTTCAAGACTTATTGCAGAGAAACCAATTCACATAAATGACCCTGTGACCTTGAAAATTAGGTCAAGGTCACCCAAATACAATCCCAACCTTGGTCTTACCTTGATACATAATCCGACTAAGTTTCATCAAATTCCATTCTGTTCTTCATGACTTATCGAACGGAAACCAATTTCACATTAATGACCCTGTGACCTTGAAAATTCACTCAAGGTCATGCAAATACAATCCCAACTTAGGTCATGCCAAGATACATAATCCTACCAAGTTTCATCAAATTCCATCAAGTTCTTCATGACTTATCGAACGGAAACCAATTTCACATGAGTGACCCTGTGACCTTGAGAATTCGCTCAAGGTTATCCAAATACAATTCCAACCTAGGTCATGCCAAGATACATAATCCTACCAAGTTTCATCAAATTCCATCAAGTTCTTCAAGACTTATCGAACTAAAACCAATTTCACATGAGTGACCCTGTGACCTTGAAAATTCGCTCAACGTCACCCAAATACAATCCCAACCTAGGTCTTGCCTAGATACATAATCCTACCAAGTTTCATCAAATTCCATCAAGTTCTTCATGACTTATCAAACGGAAACCAATTTCACATGAGTGACCCTGTGACCTTGAGAATTCGCTCAAGGTCACCCAAATACAATCCCAACTTAGGTCTTGCCTAGATACATAATGCTACCAAGTTTCATTAAATTCCATCAAGTTCTTCATGACTTTTTGCACGGAAACCAATTTCACATAAATGACCCTGTGACCTTGAGAATTCACTCAAGGTCATCCAAATACAATCCCAACCTAGGTCTTGCCTAGATACATAATCCTACCACGTTTCATCAAATTCCATCAAGTTCTTCATGACTTATCGAACGGAAACCAATTTCACATAAGTGACCCTGTGACCTTGAGAATTCGCTCAAGGTTATCCAAATACAATTCCAACCTAGGTCATGCCAAGATACATAATCCTACCAAGTTTCATCAAATTCAATCAAGTTCTTCAAGACTTATCGAACTAAAACCAATTTCACATAAGTGACCCTGTGACCTTGAAAATTAGGTCTAGGTCACCCAAATACAATCCCAACCTAGGTCTTGCCTAGATACATAAGCCTACCAAGTATCATCAAATTCCATCAAGTTCTTCATGACTTATCGAACGGAAACCAATTTCACATGAGTGACCCTGTGACCTTGAGAATTCGCTCAAGGTCACCCAAATACAATCCCAACTTAGGTCTTGCCTAGATACATAATGCTACCAAGTTTCATCAAATTCCATCAAGTTCTTCATGACTTTTCGCACGGAAACCAATTTCACATAAATGACCCTGTGACCTTGAGAATTCACTCAAGGTCATCCAAATACAATCCCAACCTAGGTCTTGCCTAGATACATAATCCTACCACATTTCATCAAATTCCATCAAGTTCTTCATGACTTATCGAACGGAAACCAATTTCACATAAGTGACCCTGTGACCTTGAAAATTAAGTCAAGGTCACCCAAATACAATCCCAACCTAGGCCTTGCCTAGGTACATAATCCTACCAAGTTTCATCAAATTCTATCAAGTCCTTCAAGACTTATCGCATGGAAACCAAGTGTTGAAGAACCTGACCAAGCAGCAGCAGCAGCAGCAGCAGCAGCAGCAGCAGCAGCAGGAGGAGGAGGAGGAGGAGGAGGAGGAGGAGGAGGAGGAGGAGGAGGAGGAGGAGGAGGAGGAGGTGGAGGAGGAGGAGGAGGAGGAGGAGGAGGAGGAGAAGAAGAAGAAGAAGAAGAAGAAGAAGAAGAAGAAGAAGAAGAAGAAGAAGAAGAAGAAGAAGAAGAAGAAGAAGAAGAAGAAGAAGAAGAAGAAGAAGAAGAAGAAGAAACGGGCACTAAACCAATATGTCCCCCGGCTTCCACCGGGAGACATAAAAATCAATGCAGCATGTCCACTTGAACAAATCTGATAGAGACCCACCCAAAGTACATTGCCATCAAGTTTAAAGCAGTCTGGATGACGATTTTGGAGGAGAAGTCGAAAATGTGAATTATCATTAAAATGTCCATTGACTTGCATAGTAATCAATGGGAAAGGTGCACTGACTGATAAGTACCCAAATGGATCAAAATCGTTAAAAATCAGGAATCCACAGCAATTTCACCGAGTGTCCAACTTTGTTTGACCCTTTCAAAAGAAATATATCCACCAAGTTTCACCTTAATCTGAGTGACAGGTCTGAAGAAGAAGTTAAAAATAGCAAAAGCAGAAAAAAAACATAAAAAATAAAAAAAAAATTGCAGCACTACCTGGTGAACAAATTATGAACTAGGGGTCTCTAGGAGTGGCCCTGTGTGACATCAAAGCAATTAGGTGTGTGGTTTCTGAGAAGATTTAAGATTTTCCAAAAAAAACCAAAAAAAAAACCCATCAGAAATAAAGAAAAATAGTAATAATAATAATAAATGGAGCATGTCCATTTGAACAAATCTGCTAGAGACCCAGCCAAGGTACATTGCACCAAGTTTGAAGTCAAACTGACTGACAGTTTTGGAGAAGTCAAAAATATGAACTAGCATTAGAATGCCTATTGACTAAAAAGGAAAGGTGCACTTTAATACTGATAAGTACCAAAACTGAAAAAACGTTGAAAATCAGGAACCCATACCATTGCCACCTAGTGAACAACCAATCCTAACTGTTCAGATTAACATACTGAAAGTCCCAAAAAATCACACTTCAGGAACATGTTTAAATCATCAACAAAGTAAATGGTCATTATTTCTGTGTGCATACAGACATTCCGTTGCTTCAAAGGTCTTATTTTTTTCTTTCCACTGCTGACACCTTGTCTGTAGTTTTTCTCTGAAATGGCTATTCTTAGAAATCCAAACTATTGCACTGCCACTGCCTATTATTGAAAATTGTCCTCAGATTTTATTTAGAATAATTTGCTATTTTCAAAATTAAGCAAATTAGAGGCAGTTGAGCTTTTAACGAAAATAATATCTTCATGTCTATTCTAGCTAGAGGTGTTATTCCCAGTTCAATATACGGGTTGTGTGATGAGCAACTAATAAGGCATGCAAAAAAAAAGTTTGGGTATTTCAATTTATGCTAAATTCACTGAATAACTTGCAGACTTTTCTTATACCCCCCCCCCCCACACACACACTCTACAAAAATGTACTGATTCCCTCCATGCTGTTATGCAACCATTTTGCATGCATAATATATAGGCTTGCACACTTAAACCTGTCTCCTTTGCAACTTAGTTTCCGTAGTACAACTGAATGCCTGCTTCCAAAGCTCAGGTCTTGAAGTAATGAGATAAAACTTCTAACAACTGTGAAATCCCTCGGTTCCTCCGAAAAACACAGAGCATCACACACGGGTCATGTTGAGCAATCGCTAAGGCCCAAACAACTGAATGGCCCCCATCACAAAGCTGCAGAGCTATATTCATACATGTATTGTAAATTGCTTTATTTTTTACGTGTATAAATTTTCATGGTTTCTATATTTTTTGACATTTCACTGTAGTTTTAATTCCACTGTTTTGGACATAATTCCTGTTCAAACAATACTAGATACTATTTCACTATGTTTTTATTTTCACAGATTTGTACCATTAGCGAAATAAGCAAAAATAAGAGTACAGCGAAATTAAAGCAACTTATAGTATCAGGGAGAACATTCTGCCTGCCCCCAAGAGATCATTAGATCTCTTGGTGGAGGTTTGTAATGTGATATCCTCATCACATAATAGAGGTATGGGCTCTTGTCTTGACCACTTAAAGCATAACAGTCTTTCAGTCCACAATGATTGTTTTGAAAGTTTTATGAACTCAGAACTCATTTTATTTGACATAGATAGCATGTAAGTACACCAGACATGAACACACACAAAAGTTCTATGTAGAAAGTACAAGGCAATTGTGCATAATATGTGAGAATAAGTCAGGACAACCCCAGTTAAGGACATAAAGCGTCCACTATCACTGGGGCTACCTAGGTTATGATCTTTCTGTGGAAAATGATGCGAAGAGGTAGACTGTAAAAGTACTTTATGAGAGTAAAAAATTATGCCATGACAAAATTCTTATTATGAGTGAATAATTACTGCATATATAACAATTTACAATGCTGCATACTTCGGAATATTGACTGATCAAATGTAGCTTGGTGTACTTTGAAAACCCGGATAATGAGTGGGTGTTAAGTTTGTCTGAGATACATGGAGGTGCCCTTTTGAGGAGGGATGCAATGAAATATCGGATACGTTAATGAGCCTTGTTTCTCTTTGGAGCAGGAAATTGTGGTTTATGTCTAAATCTGGTTTGGTAAGGATGAGTCATTGTTGGAATTGAAAACATGTCAGTCAAGTATTCTGGCTGTGGGCTTTGTGTGTATTTGAAATAAAATTTAAAAGCTGTCAGTTTCAAGAGATCTTGAATTTCAAGAGTTTTAGAGTTTCAAAAAGTAAGTTGGTATGCGAGTTATATTTTGCATGGCATATAAGACCAAGGAGTCTAAATTGGATTATACACTCCTTGATAAGACGAACAACTGACTTTTGAAGTTTGGTAATTTGATTGCTAGAGTAGCCCCAAGCCAGAATAGAATAATTTCAGTGTGGTGAAAACATTGAGTTATACATGATCAGTAGAGTATTTGTCAGTCAATATTTATGAAGCCTTTTAAAGATTCCTATTAATTTTGAAATGTTCTGTGCCTATTTTATTAATATACGGCTGCCAATTTAAAGTTTCATGCACCAACAAGCCTAAAAAATTGAATTCAGAAATTTTTTACATAGAAATATTGTTAATTTTTAGGTTCAGAGTTAGATTAATTCTCTATTGGGGAAAGTGGAAGATCATGTATTTGGTTTTGGCAATATTTCAAGATAATTTGTTCACGGCTAACCAGTCATGTAATTTCTTTAATTCACAACTGATATTGTGTGACAGATTGTTACTGTTCTCTGCACTAATACAACATTTAAAGGACACAAACGGGATTGATTCAGGGATTCATAACCACAGAACTGGAGCATAAAACAATCAAGTGTGTGGATCAGTGTTGCCAGGTCACTTGTTCAAGCATACAGTCGTAGTCTTTTAATGTTTCTTTTTCTTCTTGCAACCTGTGAGATGAAACCTGTTTTTCATTGGTAAAGGAGTATTTGATCAGTTCTTGTATTTGTGTTTCTACTCTTTTTTTGCTTTTTTTTTAACACTTCTTTCTGTTATAGGTTTGAACCTATTCAAGAATTTAAAGTTCAAAATACCCCCGCCATTCATTGAGTGACTGTACAACCTCCTGGGCACACATACTGATTTGCTTATACATTTTTTATTTTTTAATTATTACAGATACAGGTGTCAATCCAAATTCAATTTTTGAGGTTTATATATATATTCAAATGTATTGCAGATACAGGCTCACTAGCCACAGCGATTGGTTAGTGGCATAAAGGTGCATCCAATGATATGAACATGAAAGGTGTACAATTTGAAATTCTGCTAACCGGACACACTCAGAAGATTTTAATGTTCACAACTTTAAACCTACAAAGGGGGAATTCGAAATTCAAACGCACTTGGTCAAGACACATTTGATTATCATTGAACAAACTATAAAACCGATTAGATTTTATGAATTTTCAAGGTACACAGACAGATTTGCCCAGAGCAAATCTAACTGCTTTTTTTTCCTAGTTTTTTTTTTTTTTTGCAATTATTTAGCTTCAACCTGTCCTTCAGCCCACACAATATGCATGTTTAACAGTAACTAGAACAGACTGGTCACCCCCCACACCCCACACCCCCACTTTGCACATGTGGGCCCCGCTTTGCACAGGCGGGTCCTGTTCCTGTGACATTGAAAATGAGTTCAAGGTCACCAAAATGTAATCAGGTCAATACATAATTAGGTCATGGTACACACTGATGTAAATTTGAGTTTGATGCATCCTGCCAGTTGAGATATTTTGCTCACAAGCAATATCCTACAGACAGTTGGACTACCCAAACAAAGCATACCCCAAAGTTTGTTTGCTGGGGGTATAACATGTAGTTTGGTATAGGGACACACAAAAGTTTGGTAGAGGGACACAACAAAACTATTTCCATCAAAACAACCCTGCTGCCAAAATTGTTATCATTGCTGCTCATCCCCCCATGTCATAAGTATGGTCATATGAAGGTATGTTAAGCCAGGGACGTGCTATAGATGGGCTACCAACGGCGGGGCCCCCTTTGTACCATCTATGTTGCTGCTGCTCAAGTGATCGGGTGTTTGAGCGATTACCTTGAGTGCTGAACAAACACAACTCCACGGTCCGCGCTGTTTACACGTTGCTTGTACTTGGCGACCATGATATAAACGCGGCCAAGTCACGCGATGAAAGGCGAGAATAATCGCGTCACCGACTGAAATGTGCAAAATTTTTCACCGTGTTCCACATTTTAAAGTCAAAATTTAGCATTACGCCGGACTCAGCAACAAGAAATGAAACCACCATCATGATCCAACCGGCATACACTATCCATCTAAAACTACATTTTTTATTGCTGATTACGGCGTAAGGAGTTATTACGCACGAAAGTTGTCTAACTTTGCATCATTTTGGACAGAAAAAATGCAAAATCTTGCCCTTTTATCGGCCGATTTCAACGAAAAACACATCGATGGACTCGCACGGTTCTGATTCAAACAATGAGACTGGTTGCGCACGCATAAAACTCTCCATTTTTGAACTTGGTACAATAGCACACCCGATGTAAGCCTGATGTAAGTAACCTGATACAACCGAATGCGGAAACATAGATGGAACAACAATCGGACTGAGCAGGGGGGATTAACTTGAGCGGCGTTACTGAACACGCTTTGTAGTCGTCGCGCCCAGTTGACCACTAAAGGGATTAGCGCTCCCGTTGGCAGTCCATCTATAGCACGTCCCTGGTTAAGCTCATTTGGCCAATCAGGATTACGTTGCCCAAGATTGATCACCATATTAAGACAAAGCTGTTTCCCAATTGGACGATATTTTAATAATAATCCTACATAAAATTGTTATTTATTTTTTAAAAAATCACACAGAGTGAACTGTTGTTTATTATCAGTAAAATTTTAATATTCAACAAAGGCATTGTTTTATTTGGGGGGAGGGGGGTGAGGAGAGAGAGAGAGAAGGTTATCACCTGACTCTGCAGGTATCAACAATGCATCCTCAGCTGTAATGAGACCATAGGCCTACAGCTCTTGGAACCCTCGTGCTATTTCTTCAACGAAAGGAGCACCTCCGTCAAAAGTCCACCCACTTTGTGGGACCTGACTTTCACACCTTCTCTTCTCATTGTCCATTTAACAGCAGAGCAGCATGAAATATTTAGATATTAGTTTCACTTTCACTCACCAGATGTCAGCTTGTAATACCACTGGTAGTTTCCAATGACTAGGGTGTGGTATGACATTTTGAAAAGACCGAATAAATGCAATCATAATGTACAAAATACTACATGAATTTATACAGATTCAGCCCCACTAAAACATCTCCCTGAAAATCCATCATGCGCCTTATACATGTTGCTCGAACATGTACATGGACATGTATCTGCATTTCCTTATTTGCCAGATACACATACCCTGTGAATATTTTCATATTTCTTTATTACGTGTACATGTCTTCAGTGTTTCCGTTAAGAATTTTTTCAGGGGGTCACCAAAAAGGAAATTCAAATGGGAGGGGGGGGGGGGAACTCGATTTTCACCAATTTTACATGTAAAAAGACTTGTGACCTTTTACCTCTCAGAGGGTATTTCAAGTTTTGAAAGGGTAATATACCCCCATTTAGGCGTTAATAGAAACACTGTGTCTTCACTTACACAGTATCAATATGCAGATTCCTGATATGTATGGCACACCCACTGAATGAAACACTTCCAAGTATTCTAAATATTGATATATGTAAATGCTTCAAAGGTATAAACTTCATCTCTTTTAACCTCTGGGCAACCCTAGGTGACATTACAATCATTTTTTTTTTTTTTTTTTTTTTTTGAGCGAGAACAGCTGGTGTACTTGTGTATTTTTGTCTAGAACCACTTCTTGGTAGTCATTACCCTGTTCCGCAGTACGATCTCTCTACTCTCCATGAGATAACCAGTCACTGTCTAACCTATATACATATGGAAGTACTATTGTCTATTTTGCACACATTCTGTAGAATTTAGACAGAGGCTGTATTAGGCCAAATAAGTTAAAGGGTTTTCTGCAGGTAACCACTCAGAACATGTTTCGGAGCCTGTACCCGAAGTTTTCATTTGAAGTGGTTTCAGTTTTCAGTTGAATTGGAACTTTTCATACGCATGTTTGGTGGCAGTATATTGATATGTTATACAGAAATAGAAAAATATAGACATGTAAACAACATCCACTGGCCAGGGCCCAGGACTTCACAATCCATTCTAGTGTTGACCTTAAATGGTCTCACTATATGTTCTTTTTTGCTAATGATGAATAGGAACCACCCGAGAAAGAGGTGACAAAATTTGAAGATTTTTCCACATTGTAGTGTATGCCTCAACAAATACACTACACAGTGAAACCTCATTATGGTGGTCCCCTTCTCATAAGGCCACTTTAAGTGCACCAGAAATTTGGTCTCGTGAGACAGGTTGCCTCTCTTGAGGGGGAAAATAAAATGAAAATACCAAACTTGATGCATGGAGAAGTGGCCTCTCTTTCGGGGGGGGGGGGGGGGAGGGTGGAAGTTTACAAGAAAGGGACCACTGTATAAGGGGGACTCAGACATCCAACTCATTCACTCAATCACATAATTTTGAGGCACTCAGAGTCAAATTCCTTTGCTATTTGACTCGTTTGTTGGCCATGTTCAGATATCTGACACATTTTGCAGGGAACAAACGTCATCGTAACAAGGCTAAGCAGTTATTTCTTTGGTTGGGGCAATTTGCTCCTCAGGAGCAAGCTTTTAGGAGCAGTGGAATGCAAGGCAGGGCACCAAGCCATTCTTAGGCGCTTCTGAGGCATGCTCTCCCCACCCCCCACCCCCCCCATGAGGGATAACATAACTTACTTAAATCTCGGTGGTAAATAAGAAGACTGCCGCTATCTGTTCCAGCATACAAGCAGCCGTCCATGAAGCGTAGACAAGTCACTTTTTCCTCGGTGGTTAAGATTTGGAGCGGCCCCTGGCGTTCGGCATCAACAACCCTACATATGTGTATTCTACAACAAAAAATGTTCACATCAATGTCAGGCTTGACAGATCTGCATATAAATAGCATTGCCAACAGAACATGGCACATTCATTTCCATGTATTTTCTATTTCGTTGACTTACATAGTTGTCTTCTCTGACCTTGAAAACAAGGTCAAGGTCACCAAAATGTAATCAGGTCAAGATAGTGTCAAGGTACAGTTAAATGGAGAGTCAGACAAGCCAAAATCAACATACCCCCAAACTTCATTTGCGGAGGTATGAAAATCATGAAATTTTGTATGCTCAGGCAAGTAGCACGCGGAGATGACTTACTGATTTTTGTACCTGACCACTTTAAAAAAATCTGCATTACATGTATACAGGTGCTAATCCTAGGGAGCTGAATGTCCTGGAGATTCCCATAAAAGGTGAATCCAAACACAGAAGACAAGCAATTTTACCTCAAAATCCTGAAATTGTGACAGCTTTCAGAATCTCCAAGTGGTGGTCAATACAGGAGGGTTACAGGTATGATAAACTGTTTAAATCATTACAGCTATGCAACTTCTAGACGACAGGAAGCAGAATCCGTAAAAATTAGTCAAAATGCCATGTGCAGGTATAAAAACATACAAATACACTTCAGTTTGTGTACCTAACAGAACTCCCAACTCCTCAGAATATTAAGCATCAAGAGAATTTGTCAATTTATAACTTTCTCGGGATATTCTCTGAATGTACAAATGAACCACATGATAAATCAAAATTAAAAGATTCCAAAATGCAAATCATACACTTTTTTCACCTTCATGTGATTTTTACATGCTTTGCCATGAAGAGTAACAGGCATCCCAACTGCCCATTGTTCAGCTGCAAATACTTTCATCTCTTACAAACATTCAGGTAAAAAAATGTGAAACCAGAAATTATATTGATGTGACCAAGTAAGTTTTAAACTGCTTGCTGGAGCACAAAAAAATTGGAAGGTGTTTCTGCAGCTTTTGTGCACTTACTCTCTGTTTGTTGTGCTCATCCACACTGTGTCATGAGGAAATGTGTCCGTGTCATCACACAGAGCGTAGCCAGGGACCATCTCAGCACACAAAATGGAATGATCACACGCCTTGAATGACTCAACCACATGGGGCTGATTGGTGTGTAAGGATACGATGGTGACCTGGCCCCTGCCTTCATGACCGCTGCACACCCACAAATGCTGTATCCCTACGCTGCTGTTCTCTATAGATGGTAGAAGCACTGGTATGGCACAGTGAACCTGTCAGATAAACGACAATGCTCATCATAGTGTGATCCCAAATACGTATTTCATGTCAAATTTTCCATGAAAAGGAACTTGTACAGATTTCAACAACAAATTGCTGCATAAATCATTATGTACCAGTAACTTTTTGACACAGAGACTAGTTCTATTCACATGTAGCATATGTAATTTTCATTAAAACTGAATATTTTCATGCATTTTAATATTTAACCATCAAATTTTTACCCTGAAACTGTAACTTTACATTTCTCCTGACCCCACACAGGGCATCCAGGTGAAAATCATTCATCTCAATCGTTTAGCCCAACATAATTTGCACCGCCTACCCCTGGCTGGTGTTGTTTGATCACCTATCCATATTTGGATGGATCACAGATTCAAAAAATTTTGTTGAATCCTTTCCACTGTAGCAACAATACCACAGTGATGCACGTTGCTCTTTCACGTAATTACACCCACACGTATTATGTGACAACGGCAAAGTTACGCCTGCATATATAAAATGGGCCTCTTAACAGTTTCCCCCATTGCCTGATGAGATCAATTGAGATCGAAACCGGTCGCAATCTTTCCTCCAGCTATCAAGGCACTAGTCTTTTCATATACGCTTATTTTAATATTTAATGTTGTGCATCTGTGGTTGTACCCCCCCCCCCCCCCCCCCGAATGATATATCTGGCATTGGGATTCCCCATGCAATGACACAATTTGTATTCACACCATTAAACTTGCCATCAAAACACCTTCACAAGGCGAAAAATCCTGTCAATTTCCTGGTAAGAGACCAAGTTTTGTGCATAATATTCAAAACATATGCCTGAGCTTGCAGGCTCACATTGCCAAAGTCTCCTGGGTTGCCTGGGTGGCACTGGGTGCCTAACGGGGATAATCAGTATGATCAAGAACAGTCTAACAATATCATCTATCAATATCACAATGTACTGCAAATGCTTTCACACATTCTGATGGTCCAGCTGTGTCAGCCAGCATCTTCCATTCTGACTCATAACCATATTGAAATGCTGTTTCATTATCATACCTCAAGCCACACACAAAATATATAAATTGCCAATATAGTAAAAACCTGTTCTGAGAGATCGCCCCTAGGGCAGGCCAAAAAGCAGTCACATAAAGCAGGTGGTCTCTCAATAGAGGTGCAACAACATGGGAAAGATGGCAAAAGGCGCATGGTAAACATGGTCTGAAAAAGCAGGTGGTCTTTCCTCACAGTGGTCTCTCAAGAACAGGTTTCACCGTACTTTGACATTTAAATGTTAGTGGCCGTATTGTTTGTTTTTTCTTTTCTTTTCTTTTTTGACACTGTCTTTCTTATAAGCTATTTCATGCCAGGGTGGATTGGTAAAAGCAAAATCTGAAACATGAGAAAATGGATGCTTTAACATTCCTTTGGTAAAACAATGACCAGAGCCCTAGTATGTCCATGTGACATTGTGACTGGCTCTGGATGCCATTTATATGACTCACTGTCACTTAAGGCTACACAAGACTGGCTGGTTGAGCCAATCACGTGCTGCATGTAAGCATGTACTTGGCTTTAACCCTTTCCCCCTTGAATAAAGACTGAGTCAACAGTTTTCCTTGGCATGGGTTGGGCCCAACCCATGCCAAGGAAAGCTGTTGACCTGGGGCATGTGGTCTCGATAGGTCTCATTTACAATTCTCAGTCAAATTGTTTTTCATTGCTGTTGAAATTAGTTGAAAACACTTAAGCAGACGACATTTGACCACCAGCCAGTTTAAAGGGGAAAGCGTTAAATTGACATACTGACCTTATTACCATAGTAGTGTTATGATTTAATTCAGGTACGTCCACATTGTTTTCCGTATTATTTAAGTTCAGCTGCTCCATAATCCATAACAATACAACACAGATCGGAAGGACCCATAGCCCCCAACACAGATATCCTTTACTTCCCCACATAGAAAAGTATCATGTTTAGCCCAATTTGTAGTTACTTTTGTGACCTTTGAAACACACATATACATCAACATCACATTGCATGCTTCTGTGGCAAAAACATGTGAAATCTTCCCCGATTCTCAGAAAATAAAGAACAATGCAAGGACAGAATCAGAGATGTAGTTGTTGCTCCTGCCATGCTGAAAACCATTCAAGGCCATTCATGTTCCATGCAGGTGCACAAGACAAACACGAGAGTAATTCATTCCCAAAAGTATGTTGGAAAACTGCCAATGTGCCTATTTTCTCGTGTTAAAATTTTTCATGTTTTTGCACTTCAGTCATTTAATTCAAGTTTAAGCTTCACTATTTTGGACAAACAATGAAACATCATTATAACTACTTATTATAACTAGTTTTGAGGTTCTTACAGTCAAATGCTCTTTGCTTATTTAACTCGTTTGTCGGACACATTTTGCAGGCAATTGATGGTGTTATTATTTACAACAAGGTTTCACTGGAGTTCCTATCAAACATATGTCAAAATGCAATTTTTTTGAGTTTTTATTTTCAGTTTTGTGCTATCAGTAAAATGAGCCAAAAAAAAAAAAAATACATAACTGAATCTGCAGCATCTGAAAATCAAGTCTGTACAAAGAAACATATGAGTAACTCTTGAATGAATACATTTATTAAGAATACTCTGAGCAACAGAAGGTCTCTTGTCTGAGAAAAGGGTGATTCTGAGTTGAAGACATGAACAATAGGCCTGTGACAGTCCCATGCTCAGCAGACTTTGCATGCACAAACTGATAATTGCCAGTGAATACGATAGTGCAGCACAAGGGGTGTGTGTGTGTTGGTTCGGTGACATGGAATCAACCTTGACCATTTTGAAGTCTGCAACAACCTGCAATGTAGGATATGGTCACATAAAGCAGGTGGTCTATGAATTAAGGCACAAAAATGTCCAAAGATTGTTTCTGGAGATGGGCAGATGGACAGAAGCAAATGAAGATCACCTAACAATAGGATGTTTCCAGTTGCATTTGAAATTCCTGCTTTCATGCGCATGTGTAGTTACTGTGCCAACTTCGAAAGAAATCTGTGCCACAAAACTGTAGTGGGATTATGCACACAAAATCCTGCCAGCAGACACATGGATGCAAGACAGCCGACAAAAAATCAGCTTGCAATGAAAACTGTCTTATTCCACCTGAAGTTTCTATCTGCACGCCATGCATACTTGCTGTACTGGATATGAAAGAAATTCATGCAAAATTTTAGTAAGCGTTTGCACTGTGCACACAAGACAGTGTCTACTGACCAACGGATGCAAAAATATGGAGTCCAAAGATTGCTATGTAGCAGGAGACATCTAGTTGTTTGTTGAATTCCTGCTTTCATGCACAACTACTTCATGTAGTCACTGCACCAAGTCTGAAACTCAAACATGCAGGTGTGTATAGGGGGAGACTGTCAACAGACAAAACAAAGGGAAAGCCCTGATGTGGTCTTGAAAGGTCTCAAGAGAATTCAGATGTGTGACTTATTGGAAAACTCTGGAATACTGGTGAGAGTTCTCAGCATGAATATATAAAGCAGCTCCCTTCATGACTGAGGTACGAGATTTCTGAGATCTGACAGAAGCCGTATCTCATCAAGCCAGTGGGACTGTGAGCTATTGCTACAGCAGATAATCATTTATACCTGTGAGACAGTGCCTTTGAGTGGACTGGTATATTTGGTGCTTTTGTGTACCACATTGGAACCAAACTGCACCTCTGTGGGATTTGGACCAGACTATTTGGCACCTGCCAAATAGGACTTGGAACTGTGGGACAGTACCTGTGGAGAATCTCTTTAGGATTTATCTGCAGTCTGTTCATTACTGGAGTATCAGCATAGCGAAGTGTATAATTTCACTTACTTACTTTGTCTTGATTGTTGATTGTTAATATATTGTCATTGTTAAAGTTATCTCCTCGTTGTCATTCTTTGTGGAGTACCACTACGGTCCAGAATATTCTGAAGGTGGGTATCGCAACAAATTGTGGGGGCTCGTCCGGGATCAATCCAACACAAATGGGATCAAATTCAAGACAAAACATTGAGTTATTTTGCAATAAGAACATAACAGTTGAATCATATGGAAATTTCTGGAAGTTTATAAACACTTTATCTTACAGTTTGAACTCACCAAAGGATATCTGGTATTTATAAACATAGTTGTTGGTCAATACACAGACAATGGGACAACATGTCAATAGATCAAAGTATATTTCTAGGTAATGAGGACTTAACAGTCAAAGATTTGGATAAATTGTTAAAAGAGGACCTGGAAAATTAAGCCAAATACTTAAATTTAAAGGAACCATCAGGTATCAGGAAAATACCCCTAAAAGGAAAGATGATTTCCCATTTGGTTGAAGAAGTTTTCTTTGAGGATGGGGGTTCAGAGGATAAAAAGTTGGCAATTCAGTTGGAATTAGCTAAATTAAAACTTCAAAGTGAAAGAGAAGCAGCACAGGCTGATGAAAGTAAAGCAAAAGAAGCAAAAGAAACAGATGAAAGGAAAGCACAGGCTGCAAGAGAAGCAAGAGAGCATGAGCTAAAATTAGCACAGGAAGCAAGAGAGGCTTTGGAACATGAGTTAGGAGCTATAAAAGAGAGCTTGAACTTAAGACATTTTAGATCAGAAAATTCAGCACAGTCAGGACCTGTTGATGTAGCCAAGAATGCATGTTTCGTGCCAAAATTTGAAGAAAAAGAAGTGTCAAAATTCTTTCTGTCTTTCGAGAAAATAGCTGAAACTTAAGAATGGCCTTGAAGGGTGTGGCCTCTTTTGCAAAGCATGTTTACTGGAAAAGCACAAAAAGTTTATTCGTCCCTCTCCATAGGACAAAGCTCTGAGTATGATGTGTTGAAAGATGCTGTTCTGAAAGCATACGAGTTAGCACCTGAGGCTTATAGACAGAAATTCAGGGCCAGCCAAAGTGAACCAGATGATACCTATGTGGAATTTACCAGAAAGAAAGAGAATCTGTTTGATTCATGGTGTGCCTCCAGGAAAATAGAGAATGATTTTGACACATTAAGGGAACTTATTTTGGTAGAAGACTATAAAGGTTGCATTGCGAAGGAATTTAAAACCTACCTGGAAGAATGCAAGGCAGATAAATTACATGAAGCCACAGTTTTGGCTGATGACTATGAGTTGACACATAGAAGCAGCTTTGGAAAACCGAAACAGGGTCAGTTCATATCTAAATTTGGAAAGAGACCAGAGGGAACAAGGAACCTCTCTCCCCATCAAAAAAATCAGAAGAAAAAAAGCCAAATAATTCTCCTCAGTCTGATACACCTGCTGAGCAGAAAACAGGGCAGAAGTTCTTTAGTGGACCCACATGCAATTATTGCCATAAAAGGGATTGGGTCAAATCTGAGTGTTTTCTACTCCAGAGAAGAACTAATAATACTGGGAAACCAGTTGGTTTAGCCAGCATTAAGGAGTGCCCACCTCTAAATATGTCTGAGGGACATTCTGATAATCCCCATGCTAAATTTGAAAACCCACATGTTGGGGCAGCTGAGTCCATATTGGATGGCTATGCGAGTTTCAAATCAGAAGGGCTGGTGTCACAGAAAGAAAATGCTGTTGACCAGAAGGCAGTTGTGATCCTAAGGGACACTGGCGTTGCCCGATCTTTAATGTTGGAAGATGTACTTCCTTTGTCGAGTGAAATTTACCAAGAAGCCAGTGTATTACTTCAGGGTGTTGAGGGAAATTACATAACAGCCCCGCTTCACAAAGTTTACTTGAAGTTTGATTTCAAAATTGGACCAGTGATTGTTGGTATTGTAGTCTCCTGATAGAAGGTGTGACCTTCCTTCCAGGGAATGATATAGCAGGGGATAATGTGGAAGGTGAACCGGTACCATATTTAACAGATGAGCCCGTCACAAGAGAGGACACAGAGCATCTTGAGGGGGAATTTCAGGGCATTTTTCCTGCCTGTGTTGTGACAAGGTCAATGGCTCTTGAAGCTTCTAAACAAGAAGCCAGTGGCAAGGATGATGAATGTCTAGGGCTGGCAGAGAGTTTCTTTGCTGCTAACCTGGAGGACCAAGTAAGCCATGAAGGTAACTTGAGTCCAGAGGTAAGCCATGATGGTAACTTCTCTGATCAAGTACATGTAAAGCAAAATAATCATATATGAGTTATGTGTACCTCTGTAGAATCTCTCTTTGTGTTGAATGTTGATTGTGAATACAGTGAAAACTCATTATAATGACAACATCTGTTCCCTAAAAAATGTGTCAGATAATTGAATATGTCACATAAATGAATCAAATAACAAAGAAAATTAACTTTTTCCCATGAAAATTAGCGTCATTTTATGGAATATGTCAGATATCTGACTGTCGCTATAATGAAGTTTCACTGTATATTGTTACAGTTAAAGTTATCTCATCGTTGTTTTTCTTTGTTGACTTCCATTACGATCTAGAATATTCTGAAGGTGGGCATCATAACACCTTCAAACGCCATCTGTAGGGGGTATAAGGAATAAGACCTGGCCAAGCTAATGAACATGCTAGCCTCATGCAGCATACACCATAATACAAAAAAAAAGCATTTTCAAGATTTATACCCGGTGCACAGTGGTGGCAATATAGAATGTCTCTTACCTTGTGATGAATGCATGGCTGGGGAGGAGGGTTCTGGGAAATATTGTCATAAAAACTTGGGTATTTAAGCCACATGTTTGTCATAAGTTGTGTGACGACACCCTTCCGGCCAAGGCAGACCTGCGAGCTTCCAAGTTTCCGATCTAGTCAAACTTTTGGTATAAAGAAGGAAGAACTACCATTCTTGTATGGTCGACAAGTATACAAATTTCATTTCGTTCCTGCCTTTATTTATCTTAGTCTGCAAAGCCCTCACTTGATCTCTTAATACACGAAACATTTTTTTTCACATCCACTTTCACTGTGATGTTTTAACATGTCTACAGTGGTCCCCTCTCACTAGAGGCCACTCCTCTTGAAAGTCCAGCATTCTTGTGTCAACAGTATGGTATTTCTGTTATATATTCTCCCCCTTAAGAGAGCCCCCCCCCCCTCATAAGGTCACTTTTTGGCTGCATTTGGGGTGGCCTGATAAGAGGGGGACCACTGTATATACTCGATATAGCTAAACCAGTTTAGTTGTCTGGGTAACTGAAATCCAAGTTCTCCTTTTCGTTACGGGTAAGTTTTATAATTTAAGAAGCAAAACAAAACTGTGACACATAGTGATGATAGACACAAAAAAAAACCCCTCTTCATAAGAGCATTGACCAGATACCCGCCCAACAGCTCCCCAGAATTGGGTACCCAGGTACAAACGTTGTACCCGTAAAACTTCACCACACTCTAAACAGCATTCCTCTTTTGCGATATTTTCCAGAGCACGGACTGCTACTGGTATAGTTTTGGCACACCATTTTGTGGTAGCTTTTCAAACAATTTCCTCGCAAAAAGAGTCAAGCCGGGTCAGATGATGATTTACAAATACAAAGTTGGGTACCCAAACAGGAGCATGTACCTGGGCACAAAAATTGGTACCAAGTCATTGCACTACTCTTCTTAAGCCAAGATCTTTCCCAGTCCAGTGCTTTAAACAGAGTAGTTTGACCACTGCACATTTCCATGTTAAGATGGAGCAAGTTGTATCGGATAACCTGTGACCTAAATAAAAGACAAATCTCACTAAGCGTGCTCAAGTGAGATGCTGGTTTGGTTCCTTAACATAATATTGTATTGTATTAGCATCCTCCTTCTCCTCTCCATCTTACCACCCTTCCCACTGTGCGCCCCCTGTTGGCCATGATGGAACTAAGAAATCGTGGAAAAAAAGCAAGATGCTTTACATACAATTCAAAGCAAAATTAAAAGGCAATCAGAGATTGCTAGATCCATGCCCCCCCCACCCCCCGCCCCCATGCCTCATTTGTAACCTTATAACCTTACTAATCACAGGTCTCATTTTTGAATGACTGCAGTCAATAAAAATAAGCTATCACTGTAACCCAGATACTTGACCTAGTGACCTTTTTTTATGCATGACACACTCTTGTGTCCAGATACAGGTGTGTAAAGTTTCATGATTGTAAGTCAAAGGACTCCAGAATTACAGTCTGGGCATGAAGTGTAATTTAGTTTAACATAAATGTATCACCATGACCCAGATACTTGACCTAGTGACCTACTTTTATTTCATGGCATACCTTTAGGTCAAGATATGTGTGTGTCAAGTTTCATGAAACTAAGTTAAATAGTAAAGATTTTATAAAGATATGTCATTATGACCCAGATACCTGACCTAGTGACCTACTTTTGGTACATGACTCACCCTTATGTCCAGATGCACCTGTGTGTAAAATTTCATTAATCTAAGTTGAAAGACAAGTGAATTATAGCCCTGACACAAAAAGCAGATGGTCAGATGGAAACACGGAAAAAGCGATTGCTATATGCCCCTGATCCGGGGGGGGGGGGGGAGGGAATAATTACTAATATCAAATACAATCTGTTTAAACTAATGTACAAGAAGTAAAGAAATCTGAATAAGTATCAAAGGCAGTGTATGTATTGGTTATATAATTTCAGTTTCTTCCCATAGATTAACCTTGTGCGGAAAGAACGCATCACTGACCAGAAACAAACTAATGTCTTACCTTGGTGTCCTGTTTGGTGATATCGATCAGTAAAGGCTTGATAAACAATGGCAGTTTGAAGGTAAAACGTTGCTCGCTCTCTGGCACACTCCAGCCTGGGTTGTTGTTTGGATCTAAAAAACATATTTCGAGTGAATACATATATACACACAGTGGTCTCCATCTTGAGAGACCACTCCATTGATAGACCACCTGTCTTCAAAGACCATCTTTTTAGGATAGTTTTTTTTATACACTTCATCTTATATTTACCACCTCTCTTCATAGACAACAATTTGGTCGTCATCATCAATGATGTTCTATTTTTAGACATGTTTCACCCATCCTTCTGGCAATATACTGTAGTTATTGGCGTGTGAAATTAAAACGTGCAAACAGAAGCTTTTGTATTATATCTCATTGTACAGCATTTAATTTGTGTGTGTGAAATGAAAATGCACAATTTGTTTTTAACTTTGAAAAATCATGTTTGCCTGAAATAAACCACCAGCAAAAATTTCTAAATTACAGCAACCGTGGAACACTGCGTCTTGGCTGTGATTCCTTCCATCTTAAAGCCCATAGGTACTTTCCTATTAATGTTTAATAGCGGCCTTGGGCCCACAATGCACCATGAAAAAAGTATAAGCCAATATGTGAAAACTGCTGAGTCAGCAGAAAAATGCAACAAGTATCGGGCCTTGACCTTTGACCTCAAGGTTATATGTTATTTTATGGGAAAAATTTCCCAGACCCATAGATTATCTAAATTAGGTGGCAATAGGACAAGAGGGGACAGAAATATAAGGAAAATAAAATATGCTGCAGCGGAAGCGGAGACAGAAGACAATAGGACTAAACACTATATGCATCCCCAAGGGGATGCATAAGAGGAAGCTGGTTTTCAATAGGAACATGGTGCATAATATATGCATCTTTGATAAAAAATTTGGTGAAGCTGCAATGCATCCTTGATGAGATCTTATCAAAACATTGTCCCCTTGTGCACCATTCAGTAAAGCTGTGGTCACTATTTTTTAGATATCGCGGTAACGTCGTCAGGGCTGCCACTCAGATGGCCTTAATATAAACACATTAAAAGTTTCATAAAAAAATTCAAAATAATCAGAGGATGCTGGTTTTCCATAGGCATTTGGTCCAGTATAAGGTGCATCTCTGATAAAAACTTGGTGCAGCTGCAGTGAATATTTTTTGAAATAGTGCAGTAACATCAACAAGACAGACGGACGGATGACACAGGGGACGACAATACCTTCCACCACCAAGTGAAAATTTAAGTTTTTGGATGTCATTGACTGTTAATCAATATTATATATAGCTAGAATAATCAAAAAAAAAAAAAACAAACAAACAAACAAACATAACAATATATGGTTAAGGATCACCTTGAGTCTGTTTGTTGTTATCAATACACGTATTGCTCTTGGTAGTGCTTTTGTGACAGGTTTTCCTGTGCACCTTTAATGTCACCATAAGTGAAAACAACAGCCCAAGGCTGAAAACATGCCACATATAAATTGCCTGACCCTACAAATATATACATGAAAACCACAACACAATATATGGTGTTGTTGTTTTCGTGTATTTTCACATTGTCCTGATAGGGCATGTCAGTTACACTATTCTGCAAGGTGGCAGCACCTGCTTCCTGTGTCACATGACATTTTCAACCAATGGATCTAGCAGATTTTGTTTCTTCCTCCAGGTGTCTCCACCAGTGACTGTCAGTGCCACCTACAGCAGACATCAGGAAACAAATTCCACTATCTGTAGAAAGTGCCTCCTAACAGGTTGTACCATGGAATTGCTGACAGAGGGCACTATATAGATATCACATCAAAAAGCAAGGGCTGCAGAGTTTGGCTTCACTGGGGTGGTGGAAATTGTTTGAGGCAAAAATCCACAATGTATATTTTCAATCCATGTTTAAGCATCATAAAACAAGACAATTTATACAATTATTCATGGGCTTATTTCTTTTCTTTTACTGCGGGGGGGGGGGGGGGGGGGAGGGGGGGAATTAAAATTCATGAAACAGTGTTCGAGTGGAGGCAGATAAAAATCTGACATGATTGCTTTCAGGTGGAGCAAAGTTCAAAGTTTGGTGTTCACCTGTGTTAAAACCCTCACTTTTGCAAAGAAGAGTTCAACTTAATTGGTGAGTGTGGTCTTCCTCAGATTTAAAGCTTTCTCTTTTAGATGTTCCAAAAAGGTGTTATAATGGTCACCTATGGGAAATTCAATCTGTTGGTGCCAAGTAACATGGGCATGAAGGGAAAGTCTCGTCAGAATTATATCAGATACTTCTGTCACCTGAGAAAGCCCACAGGTGAAAACAGTGGGTCAGGCATCTCTTGCATATTTCTTTTAAACCACAAGTGCAGACATTGACTCCACTCCCCTTTTCAAATATTTTCTAATACGTCTTATTCAACAGATGTGTGGTGGTCGGTCTCTTTTCATCAGTGATGTCTACCAAGAATTCAAGTGTTCCAGGCTTATACTATCTCTCTCCCTCCCCCCCCCCCCCCGCCCAAAAATATATAAAACAACATAATGATTACCAAGTGCAAGTTTAGTGTTTTGTAGTTCCAACAGCCATTCCTGTTTGACTGAGGGTGACGCCACCTGGAATGTATGAAGCATCCTGGCATTTCCTCTGTAACATAAAAGTTCAAAAAATTTTGTCAACAGTTTTTTAAAACCATGGATATAAAAACACTTCCGGTTATATTTCACATTCAAATGGTGTGTCCAAAAAAACAGTCACTATAATTTTGTTATCCCTACTAATGTTTGCCTCCATAACAGCCTCCCAGACTCGCTAAAGTTACTGAGGTGGGCGCTCGTCGGAGTCTGCTGTTTATCGTGGCACTATTGTTTCTGTTACCAACAGAATATCAATGCCCAGTCGCGGCTGCTTTGCAGGCAATACTAATGCTTGAAAAAAAAAAATTTAAATCTAATATGCATGATCGGAAAAATAAATTATATTTTCACATGTAATTTGTAGGTGTCACAGTGTCGGCACCAAACAATCTTATGATTACCATGGCAATGTTAGAAAATATTTGTCTTGACAGTGTACAAGTGTTAAAATATTCCTTTAATAAAGTTATGCAATTTTTTTTCTCAGAAACAGGTTTTGGCACAAATATAATATTTCAGATACAGGTTGTATACCTCCATCAGTGCAGTTCAGCACATATTTTTTCATTTAAAAATGCAGCAAACAAAATGATGTCATCATGCAGTGTTGTCTCCAACTTTTCAAGAGGGTGGGGCGTCTTTCATCTAAAAAGGCACTTTTAAGTACGCAATGACAATCCAAAAGGCCACCAGAAAGTAGCAGTCCAAAACAATCCAAGCATTTTTTGTTGTTTTTATGGTGATTTTTCTGAATTTGTCTCTTATACACATGGTCCATAGACAGACTGGTAAGTTATTTTCTCAATTAGTCTAAATCATATTGAATTTTAATGGCCAAAAGAAGGTAATTGCCCAATGTGTGGACAAATATAGGAGAAAAGGGCAGGGAGCAAAACCAAAGGGCAGAGTAAATACCCTGTTTTCAGCCACAGACAACACTAATCATGTCGTGTAAACCTCCTCCATTCAATATTTTCCCGACATCTCCCGATGTACCGTATGTACATGTATTAGAATTAGTACCCTCTCCCCTCAACTACCCCTATTATCACTCAGCAAAGACTCAATCTGAGTTTGGATTACACCGTTGCTCTGTTTTAAGCAGTGGCCTACAGAAAGACCTTCCTCTGTACAGCTCCATGCTTTGTCATTGTCCTTGACAAATGTACAAATAGATTTTCAATGAGCTTTGTTTATTTTTCCGTGTTCCATCCAATGCCCCCTTGCCCCATGCCAGAATTACCAAGCTAGACAGAATAAAAAAATTAAAAAAACCAAGGTCATTTACTTGAATGCTTTTACTTTGACTTCCCGCCAAGTGAAAACATTTTCAGTTCAATATGCAGAAGAAACCAATCATGGCTACATGTCCCATGCCAGCTTTGCTTGACGTGGGTTGGGTGTGATCTGTGCCCAGCATATGCCAAGGAGAGCTGGTGATTAAGTCTTATTCTGACCAGTAGATGATTAAGAGCAGCCTAATTGTTACTACCAGGTGATTATCACACTCCCGTTACATCATAAAAAATAAAATCCATGGGATGTTAAGACTGCTATAGATGGCGCCACTTGTAACAGGACCAGACTAGGTATTGCCATCTCCAGATTTAGTTCGTTTGGCTCTTCTCATTGCTCAAACAGTGGCAGTAACTGGAAATTTTCATACCACCACTATAATTATGGTTTTATTCCAATTACATGCCTCACTGCAGAAAGAAAAGCCAATCCACTTTATTTGTGGCAGTGTAAATACACTACTTCCAGGTGTACATATTTTCAAAGTTTTTGCATTTTAGGCCATAAGACAGATGTTTTAATTTAAGTATTTTTTCCCCAGTTCCACCTGAACCTACCCTGAATAAATTTATTTCAGGGGGATTAATTTTCAGGGGTTTTGTACTTTGGACTATAATATCCACCCCCACCCATCCCCAGTGAGGCCACTCCTCTTATAAGGCAGGGACCACTGTATTATCATATAAGTTGCTTGACATATCACATGGTCTGACCCTGTCATGGTAAGAACAAGAGTCTGAATCAATAGCTTTCCTTGGTGCACATTGGGTACATGGAGGCATTGCCCCTTCCTGTGTCAAGGAAAGCTGTTGACTCAGTCTTGTTTTGAACCTAAAAGAGTTACATAGCAGGTAAACATCTGGTGCCAGAATAAATGAACTTTGCTACTGAAAGAAAACAAAACAGTAAAACTACATTTGAACTATCCAGTCAGATCACCATATCCCAGACAGAATTGTTCAGTTATCCATGTTCCGCCCCCTAAAACAGTGCAGAGTTGTTTAGTTATCCATGTTCAGCCCCCTAAAACAGTGCACACAGTGTTCCAACCGTAATTCACCCTTTCCTCCTCAGACAAGACTCAGCGTCAATAGCTTTTCTCGGTGCAGATTAGGTGCATTGCGCCAAATCTGCACCAAGGAAAGCTCTTGACCCGCGACATGCCATCTTTGCAGGTCTTACCCATAGTTCTTAGCATAAAAATGTTTCCTATTTATATGGAATTTACGTAACAACATTAAAACATGACAATTTACATCTAAGTGCTTTTGTGCAACTTAGAGGGGGAAAGGGTTAAAGATATAAAACAAAGCAAGCTTTTACCCAACATCAGTGACAGCTACAGTTAGAAAAGACACCAACAAAACATGCTGACCAAATAATAATAATACCGTTCACAAGGGGCCATCTCATGAAAACACAGGCAGAACTTTCTGCTTCTGCTACCTGTGGTCCCAATAGCCGACATAAAGCATCAAATGGTTCACAAAGCTTTTGTGGCATAACCTCATTACCCAGGCACAAGCGCAACGGAGTAAAGCCGTATGGGCATGTACTTTATTTCGTCATGTGCGCACAGATGGGCAAAGTGCTTGTGCCCATATAATGGGGTTTCGCCACTTTTGCTTTGATTCTCTGGTGTCATAGCCTCAGCGGAGCCACAATTTTAAAGCCACATAGCCTCATGAATGTAGCCACCATTTCCAGGCTCCCTTGACATGGCTCCATAGCAGATGAACAGGTCAAATCTGTGGACATAGCCTCATTATATGGACACAATAACAATGAGACAGTTGTGCAATGAAATAAAGCCATACAGGCCGACACTTTATTTCGTCATGCACACACAGATGCGCAGATCGCTTGTGCCCGTATAATGAGGTTTTGCTAATCTGCACAGAAGAAATTTTGACTGGTATCTGTGCACGATGCCTTCCCTCCAAAGAGGGGCAACTTTCCGCCATGAGATGGCCCCAGACCAGCATCAACAGGCAATGAGGGTGCAGTCACCTTGCTGTCACTGTCTTCGATTTAGTATGTTTGATGTGTTTGCTGACTTCATTCTTCAGTCTGTCCCTGGACGTCTGTAAGACTGTCTGCAGATATCTGCACAAGTTATATACACACCCAATCAGTTCCACACTGAGACATACATGTATAACAATATCTCAGCTCCACCCACATTGTACAGCTGGATCCTATATGTTACACTGTAAACTGTACAGTAAAATAGTCCCGGGGATTACCAAAATTGAAGTTTCTCAAATCAGAGAAGATATACTAAGTGAAGTATCCCTACAGGTCTTTGGTTTAATTATATTTAATTTTGCTACAACATTTGGCCGACAGGCTCATCAGCTTTTATCTCAGGATGGTGAAAAATTCAGGATTTTCATTGGTTAAAGCCCCACTGCATGTATTCCCTCAGACCTTCCTGCTGGAATGCACGCGTGCGTCAGGCCTACAGAATCAAGACCTTTGAGTTCCCAGGGGAATCCCAATGATGTCACATCACAGCCTCTTTCTCTATAGAGCTGACAACATTATACAGTTCTGGTAACAGAGAAGTCTTTACACTCGGTTTGACTTGCTTTCGAGTTGTAGATTCATACAATGTGGCATTAGATCTAACTTCTGAAAATAGCACATAAAAGATTTGTGTCAATCACTTCCCTAGAAAGGGATTACAAAAGAAAGCAGTCTACACCGGACAGTACTGTGAGGGCCTACGAGCATGCTGCCAGGACATTTCGACAATACTTGGCTGAAAGCGACGCCACTCATCAGTTTGAAGAACTGGCTAGATGGCTTGGACACTATTACTTCTTGGCTAGAATTGTAACCAGGGTGCTTCGTAAAGCTTCATTATTTGAAAATTGTCGACATTCCTTAAATTGATATCTGTGTAGTCCACCAGTAAACCGTGACATTGATGTGGTCAGAGACTTGGAATTTCGTGCGGCAAATGATAATATCCAAAGCAGCATTGCTAGAAATAAAACAAGAAGGAGAAGGCCAAATTGAGCACTATCCAGTCAATGCCTGACAGAGACCTGCTAAAACTGTGTAAATCGGACATTTTGAACACAAAAACACTGTATGGATTACAGTGGTACCTGCTATTTAAGACCACCCCTACAGCCAACAAAAAGTGGTCTCATACTGCAGGTGGTCTTAAATTGAAGGTACATTTAACATGTAAATACAGCAGAGGGTCTTGAAAGAGTGGTCTTAAAAAGACATGCGGTCTTAAATTGGAGGTGGTCTTTAGAGCAGGTACCACTGTACTTTAAACTGTACAATTCCACATCTGCTTCTATTTTTAAAAGGATGGGTGTGAAAAATATGCAAAAAATGAAGAGAGATACTGTCCTGGTCAAAACCGACATAAACACAGGCAGGAAATATGTTATCATGGCAGTTGGTGAACTTCACAAAAATCACAATGAACACAACAGAAAATCGTATAAGGGATTTACGCCATAGCGTCCTTACTATGATAAATATCCAGTGGCATCATTCAAGCTAATGTTGTATCATCATAATCCAGACTGTGTGAGCTTACGGCAATGACCAAGACATACGTGTCAAGTTTCCCCCCATAAGGTGGGAGTCTCCCACTTTTTCATCCTAAATTTTAAAGTTTATGCATAAAATTTTGCAAATTTGGCACAACCTCCCCCATGAAAATTTAGAATTTTCCATTGTATGCTTTACAAAAATACAAATCTCCCCATGGATTTCTCAAAATTACAAAAATCTCCGTATTTTGAGTTTTGGTATGTTGACAGGTATCCCAAGATCTAATGTAGCCATAGCCGAAGATACCCGGTACATGGTTTTACGCAGCACCACTGGGTAAAGACACTTTGATATCGACTCTAAGCAGAAAATGCCACTTGTTGCAAGTGTTTACAACTTAGTCACTGCGTGTAGCTGCAATTACACATTTGAGTCGAAAGAACAACTTTTGCTTTGAATCAAATTAGGGCTGTGTCAGGGCCGGGAAGTGCTGACTCATTGGCAATATACCAAGACTTTGGAAATGGGAGAAACATTAAGGAGTTCTCTTGGTGTATTCCATTCAAGCCTACACAGCAATCAGCCTATGTGAGGCTCATTCTGTGTTTCCTGCCATTGCCACTAGGCTTTGGCCTGCATATTTGCCTATTGACAATGCCAGTGTTGGGATTCCGTCGAGGCCTACGTCCAATGACAGTGACAGTGTGACGGTGCCACCTGGGCCTTCCATAAGTCACCCAGACAGTGTATCTGCCTGGACCCTTCAAAATGCCAGCCCCAGACAATCCTCAGATCCCTTGCAATCCCTTCAATAACATTAACCCAAACCTGCTTGGCTTAGACCTCCATGTATTCGCAGATTTTTTTGGGTGATAGCAGTACTACCAGCAGTGTAGTTTCTACTCAAAGAGAAAGTACAGTGCCTGTGAACTGTACACCTATTTCACAAACTAGTTTGACCAGTCCAGCTAGACCACTATGTTTCAAGGGTGCTGCATCGAGGAATTACATGTTCATGTCCCCCCTAATGATAAATAATCAATAGGCCCACGCCTACTTAGCATTGGTCTATTATTAGCCCTATTATTTGTCTTCAAGTCAGTAAACAATAGTGAATAGATACGACTGTTACCAGAACTGTATAATTGCCTCCAGAACTTTGCCCCCGTAGGCCTATATGCCTATGACTGGGTGGACTAGTTTGCTATGAAATGCTATATCACTGTTGCATCAATGTTTGGTCCGACATTAAAGTTGATGAAATGTTTAATGTTAGTTTTACGGTGTATTTACTCTTTTTAACACAAGGAAATCCTGGATTTTTCACCATGCATCGGAAGATCAAATTGTTATACTGTGGTAGAGCCTGTAACATGGCAATATAAACCATGTTAGAGACAGTGCAGACCCTTCAGCTGATCAATCCAAGGAAACTCTAGGCCATGAAGCCGCATTTGCCTTGGACGGTTCGGGTTCAGGGTCTACACTTTCTCCAGCAGGGTCCATGTTGTGGAGTTACAGGCTCAACCACAGTGACAGATAATGTTAGGGCCTCTTGTACAAATACAAGAAGACAACAATGAATATCAAAACATCATTATATTGAAAAACAAAGCACAATGAAAAGATAAGAGAGCTTGAATATAAGTTTATCACCATGGTTATTCTATTTTATTTTTTCACAGCACTCCTATTTAAAATCTTACGGATTTCTTACTAAGAATTGAAAAGTGTGTTTTGTGTCATACATAACAGGCATCATAACATTGGCCCGATGGATATATTCTATGAAACGCATTTCATAGAATATATCCTTGGGGCCAATGTAATCATACCTGGTATGGATGACACAAACATGATGCTCACTTTATATATGTGTGTGTGTGTGTGTGTGTGTGTGTGTGTGTGTGTGTGTGTGAGTGTGTGTGTGTGGGTGGGTGGGTGGGTGGGTGTGTGGGTGTATATATATATACACACACATATATATATATACATATACATATTTATATACACACACACACAAACATATATATATATGTATATGTATATATACATATACATTTTAGGTAAATTAAAGATGGAACATTAGTTAAAATAGTGTGAAATGTAATCACAATTCTGGGTGAGAATTCTTTATTTAAGTGGCAGTTTGCTGGTTGGTGAACAACCATTGGATTGGGATGCCACATCTACACTTGACAAATGGGAACACACAAAAAATATAGTTGCAATAAAAGTACACTTATATCTGTAGAACAATGGAAAATGCTGTACAAAATATAGTTGTAACAAAAGTACACTTATATCTGTAGAACAATGGAAAATTCTGTACAAAATATAGTTGTAATAAAAGTACACTTATATCTGCAGAACAATGGAAAATTCTGTACATTTATTGCATACAATTTGTTTTCTTCTTCAATTAACATTCTCAAAAGATGACATATGACAGTTCTTACACCTGAAGAAATACAGTGCAGGCACACAGTTTTTTTTTAACACTTGCTGTACCTGAAGAATCTTTTAACCATTACATATTTAATGACAATGAAAAAACGACTGTAGCTGTTATTAGCACTTTAAGGGTTAAGCATAAAAAATTCTAGAGTTCTGTTTAATGTGTTTACCATTTTGTAACCAGCAGTTTTTAACAAGTCTGGCATTGGCACATTCTTGCAAACATCAGTTTTTCTTTTATGTACTATAATCATGAATGTGAGAATAAAAACATACTTGTAAATTCCGAAAATACACTGGCAAAAGACTGTTTACATGATTCTCATTAAATTTCAGTTGTTCACAAATGTAAAGGTCAGCTTGTTTAACTTGTTTTTATTTTTCAGTGGGATTTATTGTATTACATTGATTGCTGTTCGGCATAATTTTGACTGCCTTTTCTAGCGGTTTAGTACATCTGTTTGATTTGTGACCCAGCCAAGCATACAATAACCTAGACAAGAGTGAGTGAGAATATTTTTCAGCTCGTTTAAGGTGCCTACAGTTTGTCATACATGTTGGATAGTATTTCGTTTGTATGGTTACTATATTAAAACACTTTGGGGTGCATGTGGAATGAATTAAATTAGATGATCTTTGGGTTACACTACTAAAACAGAAGCTCCACTTAAGGACAGCTAAGACCCCAAAAATAAACCCCACTTTAATTGATCCTAGTTCAAAATTTATTTGCATTTGAATAACAAATCATATATGTGTGTAATCATCATACACCAAAGAATTTTTATATGTCCTGAGTTTGGGTGTCTGTGATGATAACTGTTGAACATACACTTGAAAGTTTACCGCAAACCATCCACCCCATAAATGTCGATATAAGTCACTCATTATTTGTGATAAAAACGTAATTACACTTGCATCTTAATCCTGACATATTGGCAACAAAAAGCGATCCTGTGATTTTTTTATGTTCGGCTTAGTTTTTCTGTTATCCATCCTCAAAGTTTGACATTTCAATTTTCCCTTTGATTTCCAGGATGATCATTTTCTTTATTTCATAGAAAAAGAACAAAGCAAAATTTTGAAAATCGCTCAATCAGTTTTGCAGTTCAGACATTACAGTATTGAAAGCAGTTAACCGGATTAAATTTTGCCCAGCCGTTTTCTTGGAATAACCATTCCTAGGTGGGGTTCTCACCCTGTTGTCCTTTCTAAGAAAACGAGCTTCAAAAGCCTTTAATGTTGATCATCTGCCTCTGAAACAATATTGTTTGCTCGAATTTAGCTGATATTTGCACAAAATGGAGTAAACATGGTCCCTTAACATTGGTGAGATTGTCAATCAATTACTGGCCAATCACATGAAGAAAAGAGTGTTAAAGTACGGAAAACACTATATAGCCATCTGTCAAACGGCGACAGCGACAATCTGGTATGTATGTATATATATATATATATATATATATATATATATATATATATATATATATATATATATATATATATATATATATATATACATATACATATTCATAAACACACACACACACACACACACACATATACATATACATACATACATATATCATACACTTCTCTATCTGAAAACTGAGCTAGTTACAGCCTTACAAAATGAATGCAATTTAAATTTGTGTGACTAGGTTTCACCTCAAAAACAGTCATACATAATGGGAAATGCAAGAATCTGCCTTGTCATGCACATGTAAGTTGCCTTGGTTACAAGAAAATGCCACAAAACTCTAAATGACTGCACTAGAAACGATACAGACCACAGTTTCCGGTGATAACCAATTAAATTTATCTCTGGAAACGCAGTGTCTGAGATGTGCGCCACAGTGCCCCATGACGCCTTTGCCAGTAGATACCTGTACAGTGAAACCTCAAGCTCTTCCCTGCAACGTGTCTGAATATGTTGGCTCCATGAGTCAACTAGCAAAGGAACTTAACCTTAGTTCCCTCAAATCTGGTGTTGTTAGTGACTATGCTGGACATCTGAGTGTTGTTATAGAACGAGGCTTCATCGTACTTACAATTTTTCTCGAATTCCGCTCCATAAAAGGGTCAAAAAGCTTGAACCAGCACAAATACTAGTCGGCAATGAAGAAATTGAACATGTTTCTGCTTTCAAGTACTTGGGTGTCATACTGGATAGCACACTCTCATTCAAACAACATGTAGACTACCTTACCAAAAAGGTTAATGGAACGATTGCAGTTCTTGGTAGGACCAGTAGATATCTTCCTCAGCATATTTTAACACTCTATAAATCCATTGTCACCCCTTACTATGACTACTCTGACATTATCTGGGATGTCGCCCCGGGTACAGTTTAAAAAAAGACTTCAAATTCTTCAGAACAAGGCATTACGTATAATAACTAAGACTAACAAATACACTCCTGTCCAAGAACTGCACAACCTCTGTAATCTTCCCATGCTAGACGACAGAAGAAAATATCACCTGGATATTTTTATGTATAAAGCTGCGAACAGTCTCCTACCAGTATCAGTTACATGCAACTTCACTTACTCCCATACCATCCATTCACATGCAACCAGAGCAGCCCAAAGTAACAATTTTCATGTGCCTTCGGTCAACCTGAATTATGGTAGAAATACAATTGCCTACCAAGGACATTAAAATGGAACTCCCTTCCGCTCGAAATAAGGCAGCTTCCCTCCCTTTCCCTGTTTAAATCAGCAACTAAATCCCTCCATCAGTAATCCATTACCCTCCCAGATAAGACACTGTTCACATCTTATATATTTATTGTTTTACCTTAGTTAATATGTTTTTATCTATATACCTGTTTTTACTTTATTTATATGTAAATGTATATTTTATGATTCTGTTATTCTTCTTATGTGTATTTTATTTATCAACTGGATCATCTCGTCATATTGTCATTGTATTCCCATTGCACCATCCAGGGCCTGGCGGAAGACCAGTGAATCCTCACTGAGCCAGTAACCCTGGTTAAAGAATAAAGAATCAATCAATCAATCAATCAATCAATTAATCTTCTTAACCCGAAAGTTGTTGGGCAACAAAAAGCAGGAGTTTTTCTCTTATTTTCACTACACCCTGACAAACAACTGTACATGTCTTACACAGTAATTCTGAGGAAAGCACACCTTGCTGGCCAAAATGTTCGCTTTGGGACTGCTTATGTAAATAGTCTTTCTTGACCAATCAAGGCAAGTAACTCCTTGCACATAAGCACACCATATTTTTTCAATACTTTTAGAAATTATAATTTTGAAATGACAGAAGTCCAAAAATAACCTGGATTCCCTGATGATACTAACGCCGTTGGGGGGGGGGGAGGGTCACAAAACCAGGACCTGTCAGGTGATCCCGCTTGACAAGTGGTGCCCTCTGGTGCTTCCTGTCCTCTAGGCTTATACATAATATACACTGCCTTTGAGGGCCATTCAGCATTACCATTTGAAAAATTTCATTTAATTAATGCCCCCAAATTGTAGGTGAGCTGGAAAATGAAACATGGCCATGGGTCTAAAAGGTGGAGCTCATATTCAACATTCAGTGTGTGTAATACATTAACAAAAACAGAGTGCTCTGTATCAGAGGACAGCTATCTTGTTATTTAGGCTGGCCAAAGACAATATGACGTCTAAGACCAGCAGCCTCAAGCATTTATACAATTCTTTTTCATACAAGTAGATATCCTTACTTAGCACCAATTAACAGTTATAACTTCCTGGGAAAAATCTCAACAAATAAACAGGGTTTCAAGGATGTGTAACTGTAAATTGCTTTATTTTCACGTGTTTAAATTTGCACCGTTTTTGTATTTTTAACATTTCACTGCAGTTTTAATTTCCCTATTTTGGACAGAATTCCTATTTAAACAATTGTTAAAACACCATTCCAGTGTTTTTATTTACATGGTTTAGTGCCACCAGAGATATTAACCAAAAATAAAAATACAGCTAAATTAAAGCAATTTCCAGTATTACATCATGACTAACTCTCCCTTGTCTGCCTTTTTTACATAAATTTCCACCCACAGCTGGTGTTTCCTGCATGGTATCTCAGTTATAAAAGTTATCTCAGTGTTCTATATTTTAAGGTTTCCCGTATGAGTGTCAAATGAAAATACCATCAAAGATTGCTGGATCCATGCCCCCTTGCCTAATTTCAACCTTGCTAATCACAAATCTTGGTTTGAAATGACTGTAGTCAATAAAACAGGCTATCACTGTGACCCAGATACTCGATCTAGTGACCTACTTTTGTTTCATCACACACCTTTATGTCAAGATACATGTGTGCATGCAGTTTCATTTAACTAAGTTAAATAATAAAGGAATTATAGCCCAGACAGGCTTTTATAAGGATATGTCACTGTGACCCAGATACATAACCCTTACAGAGCCGGGTACGAATATAGTCGTTTCCATCTTTCCTCTCCTCACTGGTGGGACCGACTATACGCGTTTAATTAAGAACATTATTTACATCATGTAGGTCATGTGTCTAAGGTACTTGAAATGACAGTTATTGCATATGATCGACTTCTGTGGTGTCTAATCTTGCAAATTTGAATTATTTCACAACTTATTTACAATAATCGGTATGATTTGTCACAAGTAAACTAAAAAAGTTGGCCAAAAATTAATCTTCCAAAGTGCAAATGGAGTCTGTGCGCTAGGTTTTGGCATCATCAGCACCAAATGTGCGGTGAATTTCCTTCCCTACCTTTTACAATTGTAACAGAAAGCTTCATGCAGACTTTTTACATCTAAATCTGATGAAAATATCAGAATATTTCTCTTTAATTGCGTCTAAAAGAGCCAGTTTTGCCGCTTCTTGTCACAAAATGTATTTCAGGCAGCTTGCGTGATTCATATTAATGAGAAACAGGAAGTATAAGTGCGCATGACCTCTGGGCTCCAATTGGTCCGTTACTGGAAGTGGTAATCGTTAGCCAATAGAAAGGATCGTTTGAACCTTTGAAATAGAGCGGTTTCTATGCCTTGTTCAAGGTCAATTTAGGGCATTCCTGTCAGATTTAACCAATAAGAAAAGTCCTTACTAATGTAGCCCAGACTCAGAGCTTTTCAATGGTATACAACTTCCGTTGTAAACATGAAATGACCGAGTTTTGCGGAACATGCAATTTTGCCAAAGTTTTTGCATTGTTTTGTCAATTATCAACAGTGAAATCGCTAAAAAATGTGTCGTGCACGGTATAATCAACTTCTCTGTAATAAAATTAAATACCTTATGCAATAATGGGATCTAGACAAAAAAAAAATTCTGCAAAATTTTCTCCAGCATGTAGGCCTAAGTTTTTCCCCATTTCTTGTGCTACGATGTTTTCTTCTGAGTGTCAAACTTACTTTGACTATGTAATTTTGTAAATAATTCGGCAGGGAGAAACACGTCAACAAAAAATAATGGAACCCTGTAAGGGTACACCTAATGCCTTACTTCTGTTACATGACATACCTTTGTGCCAAGATTCACCTGTGTGTCAAGTTTCATTAATCTAAGTTGAAGGACAAGTGAATTACAGCCCAGGCACGATAGGCAGACAGACGGACACAAGGATGCATAATACTTTACCTAGTGACCTACTTTTGTTACATGACAAACCTTTGTGACAAGGTGTGTGTGTATGAGGTTTCATGAAAATAACTTAACGAGTACAGGAATTAAAGCCTGGATATGATTTTACCAAGATATACCACTGTGACCCAGATATTTGACCTAGTGACCTACTTTTGTTGCATGACACACCCTTATGTCCAGATGCAACTGTGTCTTAAGTTTCACCAGTTTGAGTTAAAGGGCACACGAATTATAGCCAGTATATGAACGACTGTGTTGCAGTTTATATATTTTTATATAAAGGCCGCACCATGACCCAGATACGTGACCTAGTGTCCTTCTTTTGTTCCATGACAAATCTTTGCGTGAAGATATATGTGTGTGTGTGTGAAGTTTCATGAACCTAACATAATGAGTAAAGGATTTACAATCTGGACACGATTTTACCAGGATATACCAGTGAACTAGATATAAGTCCTTGTGACCTAGTTTTACTTTGTGACATACCTTTGGGTCAAGATATATGCATGCGTGAAGTTTTATGAAACTAGGTTAAAGATTAAAAGAATTAAAGCCCCTGTGACCTAGCTACTTGACCTAGTGACCTGATTTTAAGCATGGCACATCCTTGTGTCCAGATACACATCTAGGAAAAGTTTTTGGGGGATTCTTGGAAGATATCTAGTGATTTCATATTTTACCGCCCAGTAAAAAGGTGTGATATTGGGGTCACTTAGCATGGCCTTACTCAGGGTGAACGTACTGGCCTTGATGAAGGCCTTGTGACTGACAGGAGCAGAAGCACTGGCTTCCTGGTCATTCATACCCGGAGTAGACTAGACTGGGTCTGTTTCACTTATTTCAGAACCTGGGTGAATAAGGGATGTATTCTTTATTGAAAAATACACACAATTTAACCTGTCTGAAGAACCTATCTAGGTCTGACTTGTAAGCTGAGGTAAAAAAAAAAAAAAAAAAAAAAAAAAGGGCATCTCGATCAATATAACAACTATATTAGTGCCTTAGAACTTGTGTAAACCCTTGATAAAGGCCGCTAAGGACAAAACCACTCTGCCTAATAAATTCTTCATGTAAACTGCTGCACTTTGTCATTTCTGTGTGTTGATTGGAATTTGGAAGCCACACTCTTGTGTCAGTAAGAGATGCTTGCATGTGACAGAATAAAGTGCATCGTCTCCAGTTTGTCTCTGTGAATGTGAATGCAGAAAACGCTTGTTCTACAGGAATGCTGGAATTTCCTGCCTCCCTATGGGTCATTTCAAATTGCTCTGGGTGGTCATGTGATGTCATGAAGTATATTATTTACATTGACCAATCAGAGAAGAGAATGGCCATTTTTTATTACAGGAGGTCCCTAATGTATAAACACAACATGTCTGTCATAAGATATTGTAGGCAAGTAAAGTACGCCAATGTGTGAATGATCTGTTGCTGTTGTTTAAATAGCAACAGGTCATCAAATATGCCAGATACGAAGTACTATCATAATACCCCAGCATAAAAACTTGATAATCCAAATTCTAAAAAGAATGTAAAAAGCATCACGCTGAAACCATACACGAGACCTGTCTTGTTATAATATTGCCACTTTGTCTTGCAAGAACAGCAGCCAACAGATGGCGCCACCAAGTAAATCATAGCAAACAGACCAGCACCACGCACCTGAGGCATCATAGACAATTTTTCAAATGGAACATTTTTCTCCTGATTCTGCTGATTACATGAAGCATAACTGCCCTTTGGATCAAAGACCACAAACATGAGACATATCCTCTTTTGCCACAACAAGATATTAAGGGCTCATCCTCATTGAAGTATGAGTGGACGTGACAGGCTGAAGTGGCCTGTAAAATCACGATATTTTGCTCACAAAGATTCTGCTACAGAAAGAGAGTCAGATAAGCTCAAGACAGTATAGCCCCAAACTTCATTTGCATGGGATATAAAATGAACAGAGGCATTTGTGCAAAAGGGGTGAGACATCTACGAACTATTAAAGCTGAAAAGAAAGCCATAAAACACAGTTCAGGCTTCGGGATAGAACCATTCACATTGTAATGTCATATGCCTACCTATTGTGTGTACATGTACTTTATATCAATTAAAACATTTCACTTAAAGAAAATTATTATATTCATCTATGTTTTAATAAATAAACACATATATATATATATATATATATATATATATATATATATATATATATATATATATATATATATATATAAGTATATATATATATATATATATATATATATATATAAAGTGAAACCTGTCTATTGTGGACACCTCTGGGACTGGCAAAAAGTGTCCACAGTTGGCAGGTGTCCATAATAGACAGGTGTTTTTAACAAGAAAATTGACCATTCGGTCATGGATATAACTGTTCACATTATACAGGTGTCTGCATTATAGAGGTGTCCACAAGGACAGGTTTTACTGTATACATATAGATATATATATATATATATATATATATATATGACCAGGTTGACAGTTAATACTATGTATTAGTAGCGTGATCTCTGTTGTAAAAGACTACCTGCTGTTTGTGTCATACTTCGGTAGCAACAGCAGTCATTTTCTTGATACATTTAGCTGCGATGAAAAACAACCAGTTCTATATGACCACATTAATTTGAGGTCACACACAGCAGGTACTTCTGTCCATTGACAACGTGTGAGATTCCCGTCTGGGGAAATCATTTTAACCCTTTCAGTGCCAAATTTTGGACAGAGTCAACAGATTTTCTCAGCACGCATTGGGCAAAAAGCTGTTGACCTGGGGTATTCTTACGGAACTATAGGCATGCTGGTACTTGAATGAAAGGTCTTTTTATGAGGAATATGAATCTGGAATCCTAATGATAATTCAGACTAGTCTGACTAATGTAGATCGACTTTAGTCATGATTGGTACTCAGAGTTAACATCTAAATTCTAATATAGCTGTGCATTGATGGGGAGGGCAAAACTGAGATGCACCGAGACAATTTAGCAATCTTTCTGCACTACACTTGCCAGTGCATCCAAGGGTACATGTTGGCAGCAACACACAGACTTGCTTTTTGTCTGTTGGCATCGTGAACAGAAAATATACTCCATGAATCTTTCTCTGATAACATAAACTATGCGCCTGGGCTGTATGCAGCCCGAGATGCACCCGTGCAGTAACATCTTCTAAACCTATGATGAGCAAGTGAAGGTATCTTGATTTTTTTCCCCCCAAGATATTTTTGAACATTTTAATTCAGTGCATTGAGTGGTTGTGCCAAAAGCATGAAATGCAGCCATTTCCAAAAATTTCTAGCATAACAGTTTAAAAATTTCAAGGTATTACAGTGACTATCTCAATGTTTTTTTTTTGTACATTCATCTCAGTAGTGACACATGTAGATTCTTGAAATTACTTTCAGCTGAAATGCAAGGTACTGAACCTATGAGCAATTTCACACAGTTTTTTTCCCTTCTGTAACATGTTTCTGTAAATTCCCTCCCTGAAACTTTTTGGAGGTTCATCTTTTGACAAAAGTACTTACTTGACAGGGAGACACAGCTGAATTGTACACCAGTCTAGTTCATCTTTCTGCTGAATATTGCGTTGTATTTCTCTGGCCAGACCATCTACGTGGGCTTGATTCAGGTCCTGCCCAGACAGGAAGAAAAAAAAAATAATAACAAAATATAATGAATGCTCCCTTTCATAGTCAAAGTGAGGCTGAGTCATGTTGAGCAGTAAAACATTCAACACAATTGTCAAAGGTAACCAAACACCAAGTCATTTCTAATATAACACACACACACACACACACACACACACACACACACACACACACACACACACACACACACACACACACACACACACACACACACACACACACACACACACACACACACACACACACACACACACACACACACACACACACACACACACACACACACACACAAGTTGTTGGAACAAAACAGCATATTTAATTTCATTTCCATTTCTAAGATGAGATCCTGCCTTTCACCCCTTGATTTAAAACTGAGTCAACAGCTTTCCTTGTGAGCTGGGTGCTCGTGTCCAACCCTCCCACAAGAAAGCTGTTGACCAAGGTCATGCTATTCTGACAGGGCTTGCCTATAAATGAAGCAGACGACAATTTACCTGCAGCAAGTTTGGGTTTGTTCAAGGGGGAAAAGAACTAAGAGAAGGTAATAAAAACAAAATTTTGCAGCGTTTTTGAAGTTAATATTTGTCTCAAATGGGCAAAAGAAAATTTCCATAAAATGTGGTCTTCACCAAATATGAGGTTCATTCGTATTCATATGTAACTATATTAACTGTATGCCTGTTCTGGTTCCCTCAGTTGCTATGCAACAGAACTATGCTCCAGCCATGATGACGACACATGTGCCATTTATGTTACTTAACCATCCAGAAATAACACTTTTTCTACCAAACAAATGAAATTTGCTACATATGTTAAGCACCTTGTATGTTTTAAAACTTAGTGGATGACTTTTCTTGAACTTTATCCCTTCTCCAGATGTTACTTTCATCAGACATAAAAACCAATTTGGCCTTGCTTAATACACTGATCTGCCCTCCTTCCCGTCAAGTTCTTTGCTGTGGCATAGGGGGCAGCACAGATATATATGTGGTCCTTTCACAGTACATAATCAGTGCTGTCCAGCTGAAAATCCCTGTAGCATTCTTTTCTTTTGTTGTAGCATTTTTGGCACTGCTCTTCATGAGAAACACCAATTTTGGAGAAAATTTGTAGCAATTTTGAAGAGCTTTGTAGCAAAATTCTGCTACAGTGCTCCAGTTGGACAGCCCTGATAATATGGACCCTGGTCATGACCAAAGTGTTATGACAAGTCTTTACACACTGAGTTTTCCTTTACAATGGTGCTCGGGATTTTGTCCAACATGCGACTTAACTTTGACTTTAAAAAAAAAAAAAAATTTATTTGCGCAGGCAAATTAATACATAAACTTCTATATCACTGGCCAAAAGATGCAACAATGCACTAATGCTGTACTTTTTTATTCAAAATAAAGATACCAATTGGTATTTTATATTAGCAGAATTGAGACAAACCAATTTTGCAGTCTACTTTTCATCAAACGACTCATTCTCGCCTGCTCATTGTTCTCATTACCTCTGTTCAGCCTGCATCACTAAAAGGCATTACATGTACTGGTCATAGTGAATCACTTGATACCAACTAAATCTCATTGGTCAGGAAATGCTGGTTGTGCTCGCTTGACTAGTGGTGCCCTCTGTTGTCCACGTCCTTTAGATTTATCCCATAAATTGCTGGTCCATAGATTTGTGCCTTTAAAAACTAGATGTGGCCATTAAAAAAAATTAATGGGGTACCCTCCCTGCACATCAGACAAAGAGAAGTCCGCACTGTGACCTTGAAAACTACGTCAAAGTCACCAAATCTCATGCTCAACAGATGGCTGAAAAGCACCTTGTATGCAAATTGCACACTATTGCGGCATGTTTGTGAGATTCTTGTAACTGACAGTCAGACATGGACACAGGTGGATGGTGGTACATGCTGCGGTCCCTTACCAGGAACAGAAACACGATACAAGGTATACTCACTCGGTGAGAAAGACGTAACTGGCTGACTAGCTGGCTAATCTGTACCATCAGTGAGTGGTCATGCAGCAGATCATCAAGCTCTTTCTTAATTAAGCCAGACGTTTCTGAAATGAAGGTGAACCCATCACAACACAGTATCATAACGTAAACTTAACTCTCAACCATGAAGTCTGAGGTTAGGATGTTATCAATAGTACTTCGCTTTGGAAGTTCTGCTGGAAAGTGGTAAATTTACTGAGTTAACTCATTCCATTATGTGGTGACAGGCCTTGGTCAGTGGTTCTGGCATTGACTTAAGACTATAGGCATGTTAGTACGTTTTGGTAAAGCTCTTTCATGAAGAATTTAGATATACAATTGTCGTCTTAAATCTAGGTAAATATACGGAAAAATCAGGGATTGATATGGAATGAATACGTGCAGACTGCAACTATGAAGTGCAAACATTACAAATTACTTGCAAAAAATATATATAGTAGATAAACAATTTAATCCCCCATTAAAATTATCCATTCCCTGCAGTTGCAAATTTAAATGTGATATTATTCTGAAGAACTCTTCGTCAAGCATAAAACAGTGTTGCCAACCTTTCAAACTTAAAATCCGGGAGATAAAAAGTATAATCACGGGAGATTTGATCAATTAATATGCAATATAAAAGGAAAATATTGATGAAATTCCGGGAGGTGACTCAAAATTGTCAAAAATCCACACTTTTTCAAGTATTTTCAGCATAAAATTCCGGGAGTCTCCCGGGAAATCCGGGAGGTTGGCAACACTGATAAAATAACACATAGGCAGGTATAACATCACACAGCAGGTATGTTTTGCTCTGTCAATTCACAGCACAGTATCTTGCAAAATCAATCAATGAAATTTGTGCTGCCAATCTTTAGCTTTGGCAATCGCAGTGAAACATGGAATTGGCCACTGAGGCACGATTCAGAGAAATTGCCAATTTGACTTGCTTACGCAGCCTCTCCAGAGATTTCAGGACGGCGAATCAAGGCAACACTGAAAACCCTCTCTTCAGTTTGAAAGTCATGTACAATGCAACCATCACATAATCGTAACCATGCTTGAGACGACTAGTGCCAAAGGTTGCAGGTTCGAGTCCCGCTCGTCCCTAACATGAAATATCTAATTTCAGCATTTCCTTAATGCTGGTGGATTTAAGTCCCTGATTCTGGAAATAAATGCCGACTCAGAACTTATACTGCATAACCGTGTTGATATGGCACTCACACATAACTACCTCCAGTGAAACATTCTTTTAACCCTTAAAGGGTCAGGTTATTTTTTGTACCAGTAAAAATAAAGGTAACAATTTTCATTGAACACAGTGCAGTAGGAACAGTTTTCTTTGTAGCATACCAAAAGTATATAGCATTGTGATACCTGGAATGCCAAGTTTCATTATGTGCAGTAAATTGCTAATAGTCACGTGACTGGTTGCCATGGCAACCACTTAAATCGCTAATAAATGGCAAAAAATCATTTAAAATCTGCTAAATAAGAGAACAAAGTATCTCCTCATTTTATGTGAAGCACCCTTTTCTCCACATATGCATGGTATTTGGATAACTAGAGGAATAAACTTTCAGTAAGCTTTGAAAATAAAACATAGATCACATGACCTGATTCCATAGCAACTGTTAAAATATTGCTTGTACGTGGCTAAAAACCTGAAAAACTGCATTTTTACACAAATCTGCAGAACCGGTAACAGGCAGTTACTTTGCATAACAAAATAAGTCACCATAACTATTCATAGATTATATTCCAGGTTCAATATTATGTAAGAAAATGACTGAAATAAAACAACACTGTAGTATTTTAATGGAAAATTTGTGCCCCCCCCCCATTTTAATATGTTTCCATGGAAACAAAGCTTGATTGGATCCACAATCATGTGTGCCAGGCCTTGTTATACTGATATGTAGTTTGCAAATGTGGAGGACACCATGCATGTATACAGTGTACATGCAATTATAGTCATCATCAATTCCAGTGCAAAAGGCAAAGTAGGCACTCCCTATTGGCTGCCTATCACAGTCTTTGAGACTGACAACAATATTTATCATGTATCTGCAGCCATGCTCCTCTCCCCCCCCCCCGTGTAAATTGAGTACATGCAGAGAAGCAGTTTAGGTTTGAATGCAAGGTTCCATAACTGAGCCAAGGCAAAAGGTCTTGTTCATAAAGTTTATTGATAAACACAGGTTTGACAGGGAAACATATTAGGGGATACTTCGGAAGAGCAGGCATTGCATAACTCAGTGATTGAGTGAATGATCAGCTGCAACGAGCTGAATGACTCTGACTGGCTGTGGGAGCCACAGCGGAACCACATGGTCCGTTGATACGCTTGAATTCTGTGGGCCCCAGCCTCATTATAAATAAAATACTTACATCCTCACACCCAACACCGACTTCACTGTCCCCTCCTCTACATAATCCCTCCCTGCCCACTCCTGACTAAGTTTAATAGCCTGGGCACTTTTTATAATTGACGGACACCTGCAGCTGAACTGGTGCTTGATGCTGCCCTCTTCGTGACGTCACGCACCTGACGGGAATCACCGGGGGGTGGGGGGGTGGGGGGGTGGGGGGAAACCCCTTAATGACAAGCAGAGACGCTAGAGGGAGTGGTATACATAAATAGATCGATGTGCTTCTTGCAGGAAACACAACAGCTGTCTGTGTACAGTTTGGTGATGATTTATGAGTTGTTTACACAAGTAAGGCTAAGCTAGTGTGAGCCCAGCATGAAATCACGTGATTACCGGTCGTTAACGACCGGTCTGACCGTTTAAGGGTTAAAGAATGGGGATTTGGTCGAGTGGATATGTGCGTTCCCCATTTCAACTAGGAGACTGGTACCAAAGGTTCCAGGTTCGAGTCCCGCTCATTCTCAACATAAAATCTAAGGCAGTAAAAAAAATTACAATGGGTCACAATGTCACCACACACGCCAGGGTAACATGGCATATTTGTACAAGTTCCCGAGGGTTGAGCGGGGGACCCAAATACCACAGCCGCCAACTGCGCTAGACAGTATTGCACCACGCAGCTGAAAAGCAACAGGAACTGCTTATGATACTCACAGCATCCGGACAATAAAAGGAAGTTGCACTACATCGGTCGTCACAATGACCGGTTCCACTGTATTTATAAACTGGGACTTGTATGTCATGAATTCCTGATACTTGATACCATTATTGCTTTCTCACTTCTTCACAAGCCTAGAGGCTTCAATGCAGTACTGGGTTGAATCTTCAGGTTAACATCACCCATGTTCAATTCCGGGTGAAGCAGCACAGAAGCAAGGGATCATGGGTAGTTGTAAGGGCAAATGGAAGCAGTCTGCAGAGAGACCTCAGCTCAAATAAACGTACGTGTATTTCACAGGCTAGCCAGAAACTGTGACTTCTGTGCTCACAGATTGCCTTTTTTAAATAGCTTTTACTGTTTCCATTGCAGAATCTGTGTGTGTGTGTGCGTGTGTGCGTGCGTGCGTGCATGTGTGTGTTTTGTTCATGCAAAAATTAACTGAGTCACAATTATAAATTAAACAAGTTTAAGAGTTTAATATCTTCACTGATTAAATGTGTGGTTGAGACTTCAGATATCATCAGCAGGCAACCACATTTACATACTGTCTCAAGGGTAGTGAAGTAAGACACTTCTTAATTACATATATGTCCTCATCTATGATTATTAGGCCCTCACAACTTTTCTTTGTCTCCTTCCTGCCTGTTCATCAGTGCTTGTCATATTTTCTGGTGCAATTACGTTGCGGTTGTTCTGGGAAATTCTTCTTCCTGCTGAGCTACCATGAACAAGGACCTGCTGAGCTACCATGAACAAGGACCTACTGTTACTCTTGTATTCAGATTCACATAAGTCAAAGTAAACCCTCTTCAGCAGTTTTCATATAGCAAGCGCAAGCGAGCTCTTATGATAATGTACATACATGAACTGTGTTCCTTCCATGGGGAGTGCATAGTTATGATTACAAATCTCGGTCGACGCACTTCTCGCGTCAAACTTTAGCCAATAGGAGGAGCCATTTTGTATATAATGAAATATGACAATCTCACCTAGTGGATAATGTATGGTAGTTTTTATTGTCAGTCATGAATATGAGTCACACATACACATGTAGTTGGTTTTGTATGTTTTAAGTTCTACACAGTTCAAATTCCACACTTGAATGAAACATTGTATCAGTGTGCAGATCACGGGTGCCGTGGATTGAACTTCCAAGTTCTGAATGCAAAGCAGCTGCCACATTTTGCCCATCAGGTGGTGCACAATAGAATAAAGATGCACAAGACCATAAGGATTTAAGCTGCGCTTGCTTTTTACAGTGCCAGCTGTTTACATATTACGGAAGCTGTTAAGAATGGAAATATTTTCCTGTAAAGGTTACGCAGATCAGACCAGTAGAACAAAGGTTATAGTCACTCTAAGAGTCACATTTACAGCAGAACCTGCCTATGACCCCACCTCTGCTAAGGGACCACCTGTGCTAAAGGACCAGTCTCAACATCCCCATTAGCTTACAGTTAAACCTCCCTATAACGAACACCCTTTGGACTGGAAAAAAGTGTTCGGTATAGTGAGGTGTTCTGTATAGGGAGGTTTGCTTACATTGGAAGTATATATTTGGAACTGAGAAATGGTGTTCAGTATAGAGAGGTATTCAGTATATGGAGGTGTTCGGTTAGAAAGGTTTTACTGTATTTTAGTTCAATTTTACCTGCCTTAAGGGACCACCTGTCAGAAAGGACCATTTTTCACCGGTCCTGTGGGGGTCCTTTAAGCCAGGTTCCACTGTATATTGTGGCCTGGAGCTTGCCGCCATCTTTGCAGTAATTGGAGGGGCAGCTTTGGACAACAAAATACTTGACCATGCTAGGGAACTGAACCTGCAACGTTTTGGAAAATCTAGTAATGACATGGATATCACCTGGAGTTTCTACATGCACATTTTTATGTTTTGACCATCATCACTGGTTCCCCTCTTTATATCCTTCTTTTTTTTAGGCTTACTCTTCTGTTTTTTATCTCATGCAGTGACCACATGTATGGCACTGAAGAACTCCTGTAAACATGGCTCTTTTTTAGGAGTAACCTGCTAGTTTTTTATATATGGCATGAAGCCATTTGACCTTTGCCCCTAAGACCAGTCAAAACTGGTTGGTGGACAAATATCGTCTGCTTCAATGTTTTGGATTAATTTCCAACAGCAGTGAAAAAAACATTTGGATGAAACTGTAGATGAGACTGATTAAGATAGTATGGTCAAAGTTAACAGTAAATGCCCAGCCCATGGCAGGGAAAGCTGTTGACTCAGTCTTAATCAAAGGGGATTGGGTTCAGCGCTTAGTTTTAAGTAACACATGATAATAAATATTAATGTTACATTCCTCAAGTTGACGTACGCATCGTCATTGTGCATTTTTTAAATTTTAAACAAAGGGGCAGGGCTTACAGGCAACAACCCATTCTCCGCTGACCTTACCACATTACACTGTCTTTAACTCATTTCACCCTGATAGAAGACTGAATCAACAGCTTTCCTTGGTGCATTCTGCACGCAATGCGCTCAGCGTGCACCACGGAAAGCTTTTGACCATGGGCATATAACTTAGAATGATTTTCCATGAGAGTTTCATCAAAAATTTTGAAAAATAATCTCTAAATTAATAAAATACAATTTGCAGACGACATTTAGATATTAGCGGGAAAAAGTGTCATTAGGGTGGAATGAGTTTATCACAGCACAGTAACTTTTCCCACAAAATGAGACAGGTCTATCTACAGCTACATGCGTAACTCGAACATGTGGCACACCTAGCCATAACGGACAGAGGGACTATGTTTGTAGACTTGTGCACACCCAAACTACGCCCAGGGTCATTAAGTCTATCCCACATAAACAATGTCAAATGTTCACATCCTACGACATGAGACATACCAGCAACCTCCAGATGTACATGACACTGCCACTGTTATATTTCAGTTCCTGAAGACCACTCACAAATAGGTACAACTGATTAACGCCATGTCACTCTCCACATCACTTCTCTTCGTTTTGCTTGTTTACAGTAAACACATTCCACCAGAAATTAACTACAAACTCAGCTGGGGAGCTAATATTTCCTCTCCTCCCGATCTGCTGGATGAACAGTCCACAGCGTTGTTGACACTCGACTGGGTCCCTGAAGTTTCTGTCTGCTTTGTTACAGCAGGCCTTTCCATTCATGAACAAATCCCTGGCAAGCTGCGAATGGCTCTCCTGAAGTCCACGCCACATGAGCTTTGAGGGGAGCTGTTTGTGTGAACTCACTGCAAGCTCCACTGTCTAGGTGAGTTATCCACAGCTCTTCTGAAGTGTTTCAGGGGCGTGTGGAGGGGAGCTTGAGCTCCCTTTAATTCTCTCAACAGCTTTCCTCTGTGGGCTTTGGTTGTTGGGGTGGGGTGGGGGTCGTCCTTAATGAATAAACTGGGGGTACATGGCATCAGCACAAAGCACAGACTTAAGGGTTAAACCTTTGCATGCGCATGGCTCCTGTGACCTTGAAAATGGAGCCAAGGTCACCAGAAAGTTACCAAGTGAAATGGGGTCAAGGTGCAAATGATTTAAATTTGAGTTTCAGGCGGCCAAGCCTTGAGATATCCTGTTCACGAACAAATGGCAGATGGACCAACAGATGCATCGACAAATGGACGGACAACCTGTAAAACATAATGGGCCCTCCCTTGTGGTGGACCCATCATCAAAATGCTCACCTGTAGGTGATTTAATGATCGTGGTTCTACCTGGACCTCCTTTGATCTTGTACGTGTTCTCACCCATAGTGGCAGATTCATTGACTTGCACATCTCTTATGGGGATACTCCACTTGAATTTGTACTTCTCTGTTATGCCACTGTCGGTCTCTCTACAAAAGCAAGTGTACATTTTCTCTTAACTCTTTCAATGCCATTTTTTTTTACTGAGTCAACAGCTTTTCTCGGCACGCATTGGACACAATGCACCCAATGTGCGCCATGAAAAGCTGCTGACCTGGGGTATTTTCTCTGGAACTATAGGCATGCTGGTACTTGAATGAAAAGTCTTTTTATGAGGAATACGAGTCTGAGATCCTTATGATAATTCAGACTAGTTTCACTTTAGTAGATTGACTTTATATGTGATTGGCACTTTAACTCTTTTAGTGACAACTGTGACCAAAGTCGAACTACTTGAAACCAACTACAGTAAAATATGTTCTTAATAGAGGAGTGGTCTTAACTAGGGATATAATTTAAGTACAAACAAAATTGGAACTGTAATTTGATCTTAATATGGCAATGGTCTCTTTACAGACGTGGTCTTAATTGGAGGTTTCGATTGTACTCTGAATTAGGATGCTAGATTCAAGTTCTTTGTGAAAAGAATATTCCTTCAAGTACCTGCCTGCCTGTGGTTATATAGAATATAAGAACCCAGGTCAATGGCTTCCCTCGATGCACTTTGGGCGTGTTGCGCCCACAGCGTTTCCAGGAAAGCTGTTGACTCAGGCCAAAAGGTGGCAATGACAGCTTCAATAACTCCTGCAATGTCATTCTCAGAGTTTCACAAATGCTTCACAAAAGGAAGATGCACCGTCAGCCAGTATACACGACTTGGATGATGGCCCGAAACAAGAAGATAGGCCAGTGACAGGTACATAGCAAAAACATCTGCCAGGTTGTCCATACTGACATGTATATATCATCTAACCTCTCACAAATACCCATCAAAATTCTTCTGAGTTGGGAAATATAACGCATCATACAGCTGAAGCATGCAGAAATAGGAATTTATATTTGACATTTTTCAGTCTCAAAACAAGAGGTCTGTGGACCTAGTGCTCTGTTGTGTAAATACCTTTAAGAACACACAGCGGAACCTGGTGACACACTTGTCCACTCTCACAATTCAGGCAGAGTCTGCCAGTTGGGAGACTCCAAAAAGCTGTTAAAGTATTAAAGGCAATTTTGAGGGAAAATTGGTAAGTTTCTTTGTTTTCATGCACCTTTTACCTGGATATCCCGATTCAAAACATTTTGATATTGACACCCACATGGTCATGTGACCATCTGCATGAGACCTCTGCAGTATTATATGCAATCAAGATTTTGGTTTTCTCCACAATCAAACAAAATTCCATGAACAAGCAAAAATTAAAGATGCTGGAGTGTTCTCAAGATTTTCGCATTTTGACTTATTATACATTACATAATACTGTAGATGGTGCCACCAATATAACTTCATACACACAGTAAGTCTTACAAGTTGCATGTTAACACTGTGCACTGCATCACATTCAAAGGAAAAAATTTACAGATAGACAGAAGGATAGAGAGACAGACACATGACAGGTCACATAAGCACCGCAACCTTTGATTAGCAGAGCTAAAAATATAATGGTTGGAACAACCTGAAGACCCCTTCAGCCAACATAAAGATATGACCCCTTGTGACCCTGATAATATGCCAGGGTCACTGCACATGGCACTTACACAAGCTTCCAATGAGATGCTTCTACAGTGCAAGTTTCATGACAGCTCGATTTGTTAAAAAGTTATGCCATACCAGTTGATAGATCTCACCACACTAAGTCAAAATCGGGAAGAACCTACTTGCATATGACTGAGACGCACATCAACTGGTCACTCATCATGAAAAGTCGCTTCTGTTTCATCTTTCTCTCCCCTGCCGTGGCTGACGTATCCTGTCATCAAACAATATGAACAGACACGGTTACTCCAAATGTGTTTAATTTCACCAATACAAACTTTCTTATTTTATGTTCAGAATGAATGTGACTCAAACTTGCGAACTTTGGAACCAGTCGACTTGCTGACATGGGAAACGCACATATCCACTCAATCAAATCCCCATTCTTAAAAAAAAAAAAGGTTCAATGGAGGTAGTAATGTGTGAGTGCCATATCAACACATTTATGCAGTATACATATTGAGTTATGCTTGTCATTTCAAGTTTTTCATGATTATTTAATTTTACAAACTGGTCACTCCATATATGAAAGAAATAGAAATTTTTAACTGCACGTGGCATTAATTCAACATTCCTTATGGAATTCCCAGCATTAACCCTTTGCTGGTCACAGTCAGCTTGAGTCAACAGCTTTCCTTGGCCCAGCTGAGCACAATGTAACCAAAGTCTCAGCAAATTTTTTTTTAAAGACAAAAACATTAAACCAGATGACAATTTACATCTGGACGCTTAATTGTGAGCAACTGAAGCTGGAATGAGTCAAATACATGTACCACAATAACATTATTAAGGGTATTAATAACAATTCTCAGCAGAATTTTTTGAAGACAAACACATTAAACCAGATGACATATTTACATCTGGACGCTTGGGAGCAACTGCAGCTGGAATGAGTTAAATATCACAATAACATTATTAAATACCTGAAAAGTGGGGTCAGCATTCATCTTAGCAATTACTGTCCAAGCAGTCCAAGGATACAAGGCTGTTACTTTTATCATCATCCAAGGGCGTTACTTTTATCATCATACAAGGGTGTTAATTTTATCATCATACAAGGGCGTTAATTTTATCATCATACAAGGGCGTTAATTTTATCATCATACAAGGGTGTTGATTTTATCATCATACAAGGGCGTTAATTTTATCATCATACAAGGGCGTTAATTTTATCATCATACAAAGGTGTTAATTTTATCACCATACAAGGGCATTAATTTTATCATCATACAAGGGCGTTAATTTTATCATCATACAAGGGTGTTAATTTTATCACCATACAAGGGCATTAATTTAATGCTATCATCATTCAAGGATGTTAATTTATCACCATACAAGGGTGTTAACTTCATGCTATCATCATACAAGGGTGTTGATGTCATACATAGTCTCCCATGCTAAAGCTAAACCCTTTCACAGCATTTAACCCTTTCCAGCCCAGATGTCCCCACAGTGCCCAATGGCAACATGTTCTCTGCTGTCAGGTCCTCAATTCAATTTTTTATTACTGTAAATGTGCTTATTTTCGTGTGTGTAAATTTTCACGTTTTTTTGCATTTCACCCATTTCATTGAATTTTTAATTTCACTATTTTCGACATAATTCTTATTTAATTATGGTTAAACTGCTATTTCACTACATTTTTATTTTCACAGTTTTGTGTCATGAGCGAAAATAAATCTACAGCCAAATAAAAGCAATATGAAGACAACATACAAGAGTAATGTGGTTATAAGACCTGGTAGGGACACCTACATACTATATGTAATATGCTAGGTGGTGCCACCAATAACGGAAGAAACAGATTTTCATTCATAGAATATGGCCAAAAATTTCGAAGGGCAAACTTACAGATTGCAGACGCTATCATGTTGACACACAATTGTTTACGGACAGACAGAATGTTGAAGGGATGGACATAAGCCCCGCAACCCATGGTCAGCAGAGATTAAAAAAAGGCACCAAACCAACATGGCGGCCACAGCATTATATCGATAAGACCAGGGAACCAGTGTAATAAAACTACTTTTTTAAGTGACAATAAAAGATTCATGGCTTCCAAGACAGCCATTGTTGATAATACCTTTCTTGTCTTATTAAAATGTGCCATAGTGATATTAACCCTTTCCCCTTGATGGGGTTGATGACGCCCCTTGGGGCATGCTTTTCTGATAAGCCTCATCTGCAATTCTCGTTCAGTTCCTTTTCTCTTTAACACTGCAATTAATTTTCTTGAGTCAATGAAGCAGATGCCACTTTATTTGCAGTGTGTTAGTCCGTGGTGGTTGAGAGGGGCGGGGGGGGGGGGGGGGGGGGAGGGGTTAAAATGTTAGCTTTTAGAAGATAATGTGCAACACCTAATTTCCGGCTGCTTGTGCAGCTATATTCGCCACCTACCAGTCCTGACAACTTGAGACGTCTTGTCATCATTATTTTTTTTTCTCTTTAATTTGCTGTTCACCACTATGTCATATTCCAATTATCTTCCAAAAAAAAAAGTATCAACTAATCACTTTCCAGGACACAGATGTTGGATGTTAGTCTATACTTTACTGTGCGGTGGAGGAAATCGAAGGACTCAGAGAAAACCAGTGTACAGAGTCAGAGTGATAGCAACTCTTTTCCACTAGCTCCCCGAGTCAAGAATAGAACCCAGGTCACAGAGGTGAAAGGCTAACGTCAGCCAATTGTGCAGCCAACTGCCCTGTGCATTCATTCCATACTGTGATGGCATGGGCCTTGGCTTTTCCATTACTCAGAAAGTCATGATCTGACTGCCTGATGCAGTACAACTCTGCAGGCAACACAGAAGACACGGCTTTAGACTAGGATGCTGCACGGTGCATGTGGTTGTATGAAACGTCTTTTTCCTTTCTTTTTTTTTTTTGTGAACAATCTTGACACAAGTTTAAATCTAGGTGACAGGTAAAGTAGGCACTGGTGAAAGATGAACTGCAGAAAAAACAAAAAAACAAAACAAAACAAAACAAAAAAAAAAACACTTTCCCAGATGAATTACCGCCGGGCTAACAACTTTCTTTTTTGGGGGCAACTTTGTGCCTAACCTGCTGCAAGCTCAACACCAAGGTCACCAGGAACACGACCTTTGACCCACTGACCCCAAAATCAATAGAGGTCATCAATTGGGCATCAACCATACTATTGTTTAAGGCATTGCATCCAGAGAGCACCACGTAAAGCTACTGACTAAGGGCAAGGTATTCTTGCCCTTAGTCAGCAAAATATTTTGTTCAGTTCAACATACTCGTCTCCATCTAGGTGAAAGCCTATTTAAATTTTTATTTATTTAAAATTGGTGTAAAGGATTCTGGTAAATGTTTTTGTGGTTCACCTAGGGAAGATACATGGTATTATTTCTTTATCTGTCCCTCATATGCTGCCCCACAATCAGCTTTGTATGACTCGATTTTCCGTTTTGCACCATTTGCCTTACAAACAGTATTGCAGTGAAACCTGTTTTGAGAGACCACTGTAATGAAAAACCACCTGCCTTTAAGACCATCTTTCCAAAGTCACTTTTGCTATCTCTCTAATGTTACTGCGCCTCCATTGAGAGACCACCTGCCTTATATGACCACTATTTGGCCTGCTATAGGGGTGGTCTCCCAAAACAGGTTTCACTGTATATGGCTCTCGTGAAGCTTCACTTGAGCAAAATGTTGAAATTTTTTTAGCAGTGCAAGAATATATTTCTAGGATGGATCATTTTAACATTATAGGTATTGGCTGATTCTGCAAATACTATTAGCATCTTTATTTGCATGTACATTTATTTGAATTAATGGCCAGTCTCATTCACCACTGTGGTGGTAAACATCTTGCCACACTGTCTGTCTCATCTGGATGTCAGTTGTCTTTTGCATGTATCTGTGGGTCTGGTATTGTCCTGTTCATTTGTCCTTCCCAGCAAGAGGGATTTACATCTCACTTTGTCCTCTTTCCCAAATGTTTTGAATTACTTTTGTTATGATATGTACTGTAATGTCCAATAAAATATGTTTAAACCAAGGTATTCTTGATGAATGAGAGAAGCACACAAAATCACTTACACCCCCACCCCACTCACCCATTTCTGGTAATTATCCTCCCACCACCACAGAAGAAGTGGGGGAATGTATATGTACGTCTACTCATGTTTGCTAGCAGACCAAACGCTGTCTAATGAAGAACTCGAGGATAGATTGTACCAATTGGCCTCAAGCTGGGCCCCTGACAGCACCAAGGCCCAGCTATTGACCCATTGGCCATGGTAGCTGTGATAAGTGTAAGGTTTTTTTTTTGTTTTTTGTTTGTTTGCTCTTTTCTCCCTTTTTTTTTTCTTCATTTTATGTTGTTGTTTTTTTTACCTATATTTATACCAACAGAAAACCCACCAAAAATTTGTCTGTTGTGTGACAAATTCTCTCATAAATACACAAGCACAAACTATTCTCTCAGTCTAAAGACCGTGGACTAGTTAAAGTCTCTCTCTCTCTCTCTCTTCTCTCTCTCTCTCATCTCTCTCTCTCTCTCTCTCTCTCTCTCTCTCTCTCTCTCTCTCTCTCTCTCTCATCTCTCTCTCTCTCTCTCTCTCTCTCTCTCTCTCTCTCTCTCTCTCTCTCTCTCTCTCTCTCTCTCTCTCTCTCCTCTCTCTCTCTCTCTCTCTCTCTCTCTCTCTCTCTCTCTCTCTCTCTCTCTCTCTCCAGTGAATTTGTGCGACACATATCTCTGACACTATCATACATAGAAACTCCAAACTTGGCATGATTGTACCTCCATACAAGAAGTTGGGCCTTTTTATGCACAGCAATGAAGATGTTTAAAATTATGCAAATTGAAATTTTAAATCTTGAATATCTTCAAAAGTATAATAGATAGAGATGTCGTTCCAAACTTCTCTTAGGGGGTTATTGACCATAGCGCATTCAATTAATTTAAAACAAAAGTTGTAGCAATTTAAATCATGCTGATTAGCAGCATTTGAAACTTTAAAATCTTGAATATCTTTAAAACTACATGTATTACAGATAGAGATGCCATTTAAACTTCTACCAGGGGGTTACAGACTATTACGCATGTAATGAATCTAAAACAAAAGTTGTAGCAATTTAAATTATGCTAATAAGCAGTATTCAAAATTTTCAATCTTGAATATCTTAAACACTATAATAGGTAGAGATGTCATTCCAACTTCTATGAGGGGGTTGCTGACCATTGCGCACCTAATAAATTAAAAATGAAAGTTGCAGCAATTTAAATTATGCTAAGTACCATTAGAAATTTTAAATCTTGAATAAATTCATTGCCTCATGAGGCCAACAGTCTATCGCCCTCCAGAAAGTCTGTTTAGCAGGCAAATAACTTCAAAGCTATAATAGATAGAGATGCCATTCCAACTTCTACTCTATGCTAAGGACTACTTGTACATTGCCATACCAATATGCTTTGAAGACACAAACAATGATTTGCTATGCAGCAAACCATCTTTCTAGTTTTATGCCTGTTTTTATTTTCAATTTACATGAACAGCCTTGCACCTTCTCTGAATCCGCCTTCACTTCCCCCCAGAGTCAACACTGGGTTGAGTCAAAAGTTCATCCGTACATGTGGAACAGGTGGCAAATCTAGATATGTAGATTACTAGTGATTTCAGAATATTCCTGTCTCCCACATGCAGGAGAGATCCTGATAAATGGTCATAAGAATACCTGTTGACTCCTCCACTTTTTGCCTGCAAAGCAGACCAAATTTGGTCGTATATTTGGCCACACTTGGTCTGCCTTTCTTTGACAGGATTTCATTTACAGTCAGGGAAATAAAACTATACTGTGTCTGATGTTCTTATCTAGCTCCCTACCTACATAATGTTACTCTTAACTAGTTCCCAGTTACATCACATTACTCTCATCCACCTCCCGCCCGTAGTATGTCATTTTGATCTAGCTGCCGGCTGCAGTGTATCATTTTCCTGTGACACTGGCCTAAAGACCTCCTAACAACCATTTTTATGTGTGCAGAATTCTAAAACGAGACAACATTGACAATATTTAACCCTTACGTGGTGTATTGACCTACCTTGGTATTATGCTGTCCGGTTATGTCGTGTACTCATATCAGTCAGAATACTACACTTGCACTAAAATTCACTTGACTCTTTTAGTACCACATTTTGGACCGAGTCAACAGCTTTCCTCTGCGTTCTTGGAGTGCACTGCACCCAAAGTGTATCCAAGAAAACTGTTGACCTGGACTGGAACTCTCATAGGAACTTCAGGCATGCTGGAACTTGAATGAAACGTCTTTTAACATCAATCTTGTAGTTTTTGTGATTGAGAGCAGTTTATGTTAAGCATTTCAACTTTTAAACAAAACTGAATAGCTTTGAGATGAGAATACATACCATCTGAAGCATATCATCCTGTCGAACAAGATAGCGCTGACTGTCTGGTTTTACTGTGAAGTACCGCCCTGTCAGTTTGTGAAATATCGTCTTGACGCTGTGACGACTCTCGCTTTCCCGTTTGGTTTCGTTCAGCTTGTGAGTGAGGTTCTCCAGCTCTGTCAGGGCCAGCTGCAGGGCCAGACGATCGTAATGGTCCTTGGGCGTGTGCTTCAACAAGTCCTGACCAACAAAAGTAAAAAATATAGGAACAACGACCTTTAGGTGTGCACTCCAAGAGGTCTTAGGTTATAAGAGTAACAAGGAAACTGTTCTGCTCTGAGGCATGTAGGCATGGCAAATCAGCTGTCCACTTTCCCAGGAAAAGTTGAAATCATTTTCAGGCTTCCCTAAAATCTATAAGTACTTACTCTGATGAGCAATGTTTTTTTTTCAATAAGTTGAATGGGATGGGAAAAGGTGCTGCGGATATCAAAAGTTGGCGGCCAAGAAGCCTTTGCAATAACATCTATCTGACTGGAGCAGTAAAAAAGGAGCGGTGTCAATAATCGGGTAATCTGAACCGTGTCGATCTCTTGACTCGATTTTTGGAAGTTCAGCATGGATAATCAATAAAAGCTGTGAGACTTTGGACAACAGGCATGCAGGATGATGCACAATTAAAAATACAAGTAACTGCTGCGGCAAATGTACAAACGAGGTCATGCTAATGAGCATGACATCTGTTGCCAACAGTGTGCATACTACTCTCAAAGTGGCACTCAAATCGCACTTTACACAGTTTAGTTTGGTAATGGCATTCGGTTTTAAACAAGAGTCCCAAGAATGTACCTTGCACGAGTTTAGAAATCCAAGAGAAAAAAAAAAATTTACCACATAAGTGAATTTGTGTCTCTTCATGAAATAGACTAATTTCTCATTTTCAAACCAACAGGAAATGACCATGCACGCAAAGTAGAACTTGGTGAGTGCCGCACAAACCTTTTCTTTTTCATCTCAAGGTGACATTGAAAGTAAATCAAAGCTGCCACTTTCACATGCACACAATGTTGAAAATATTCAACTGTATATATGCTACCACCTACAGTAGAGGTCAAACTAGTATTTGTACTGTTTTCTGTGGACACAGAGAAGTCTACAAGAAACTATCACAACTGCTAAACGGGAAATGGTGGATACAGGCAGAATATCACCTGATGATAACAACATAAATTCACCTCGTTCCTCAAAGGGACAAACTTCCAGCATAACAAGGACATTGTTCCCTGCATGCTGCCATTGACCTTGACTTGGATTTCATAATGAGCAATTGACAGGGCTAGGTCAAAAGTGACTGAAAACCCTCCAACCGCTGACTCAAAAGCCTGACCAGTTTGGCCAGTCATCTGGCTCATCAGAGGCTAGTTTAACGGCTGTGCGTGCATGCTTTATATGGTGGGTGCTACATACACACGACTTACATCCAGGTGTATGTTCATTTTTTATATTTATATTCATATTAACATTAATACTAGAATTAAATTTGTCATGAATATTTGTGCGTAAAAGTTTTGATAGCCACTGCAAAGGACCTTTTGTTTATCAGTGGGAGGAGCTATGGGTGTGGCCAGCTGCTTGTTACGTAGCAAAGTAGGCACTGGTATGTGCCGTGCTGTACATGATGTTACCATCCACTGATGAAAACAAAATTTGTCCCGATTCTTTAAATGCTAACAAAAACTCTGAATGAAAATATATGTGCACATGACGTAACAAAGCAAAAAGTTAGGTGTGGCGTAATTGCAATGTAGCGATTTAGACAAAGCAAGTAGCCAAGAAGAGGCAACTGGAACTGTGCGACGCGTTTCGACCTGTCTAGGTCTCATCAGGCACTGACAGGGATTTCAAAGTGTTCTTTGCAATGTAGGAACCCTTGGCAAAGCAGCCAGTACAGATCCTGCCGCTGCTGGGGCATTCATTGTACCAGATGGTCCCCAGCCATCTTCACAGATTTTTATTTTTTAGCCGAGATATGGTATCTCATGACAGCCTTCCTCCTTAAGTGTGGAATATTTTCACGATTTGTGATTTAGGAAACCAGCAGATTTCATAACGCCACACATTGTTCATATAATCATGATTATGCAGGTTCATATACCTGGCATGTATTGAGGTCTACGGGCAGCACCCACTGTTTATATGAGTGTAGGATGTGTTGTTTTACACTTGGTCTGCCAACTGATTCTGGGAACGGGGATGGGGGAGAGGGGGGGGGGAAATCAAATTTTGGTTATGAAGGCAAGAACACTCTGGAATTCATCTTTCCTGGAGATAAGTGAATTAAAAAATATATACCTGTCCCTATGTGTGCTTCACAAAATCTGTAAAATTATAAATACAGTAAAACCTCCCCATACTGAACACCCTTGGGACTGGAAAAAAATGTTTGGTATAGGGAGGTTTGCTTACATTCAAATGTATATATTTGGGACCGAGAAATGGTGTTCAGTATAGGGGGGTGTTTGGGATACGGCGGTGTTTGGTTAGAGAGGTTTTACTGTACTACATTTTTTATGACTGGCTCACCTGAAGCAGAAGTATGAATTGTGGGAATCTTTGCACCGGCTTCACCATCAACCCAAATAGAGACAGTTTGTCGACTGATGCTTTCTCCCTTTGCTGAAAAAACATTTGTTGACACTCGTGAAAATTAAGTCTTATAGATGTTGCTGTTTTCCAGTATATCGATACCATTTTACAAACATGCAGTAACTTTTTCAGTAATGAACACACACACACACACACACACACACACACACACACACACACACACACACAATATATATATATATATATATATGTAACATTTACACACACACACACACACACACAATATATATATATATATATATATATATATATATATGTAACATTTACAGTGAAACCTCCCTATGCTGAACACCCTTAGGACCTGACAATAGAGTTCAGGTGATTCGGTACAGAGGGGTGTTCAGTATGGGGAGGTTTCTTTACAAAGAAAATATACAATTGGGACCGAGAAAAAGGAGGTGCTCTGTAAAGGAGGTTTCACTGCATTATATATATATACATAGATATATGTATATATATATATATATATATATATATATATATATATATATATATATATATATATATATATATATATATATATATATATATATATATATATATATATATATATATATATCAGCTAGGCGACTGGTGCCAAAGGTTGCAGGTTCGAGTCCCGCTCGTTCCGAACATGAAATATATATTTTCGGCATTTCCTTAATGCTGGTGGATTTAAGTCCCCGATTCTGGAAATAAATGCCGACTCAGTAAATATACTGCTTTACCATGTTGATATGGCATTCGCACATAACTACCTCCATTGAACCATTCTTTTTTTAGGAATGGGGATTTGGTCGAGTGGATATGTGCGTTTCCCATTTCAGCTAGGCGACTGGTGCCAAAGGTTGCAGGTTCGAGTCCCGCTCGTTCCGAACATGAAATATATATTTTCGGCATTTCCTTAATGCTGGTGGATTTAAGTCCCCGATTCTGGAAATAAATGCCGACTCAGTAAATATACTGCTTTACCGTGTTGATATGGCATTCGCACATAACTACCTCCATTGAACCATTCTTTTTTTAGGAATGGGGATTTGGTCGAGTGGATATGTGCGTTTCCCATTTCAGCTAGGCGACTGGTGCCAAAGGTTGCAGGTTCGAGTCCCGCTCGTTCCGAACATGAAATATATATATATATATATATATATACATATATATATACATACACACACACACATCAACCAACAGTTTGAACTTTAGAGAGCTATAATGCCACAAAAATGTTTGCAAATGTACAAGTATAACCCCTAAAGTTTGTACATGTAAAAGATGATAAGTAACTGGACAGGTCATTTTTGGATGATTCCCATGGGGCTGACAAAGGTTACACCCAGGTGACAGTGTCATATACATGCCTTTGTGGGCATTATTTTCTCTGCTAAAAAAAAAAAAAAAAAAAATATGCAAGGGCCTTAAGTGATTGCACACTACAAGTTGCTATGTATCACAGGTTATTTTTCCACAACCAACAACCTGTAATAAAACTGATAGCTAATTACCAGGCAACACTATAGACGTGCAGGAGCAGCAACTTGAAATACAGTGAGACCTGTTTTGAGAGACCACCATAATGAAAGACCACCTGCCTTTTAAGATCATATTTTCAAAGTCCCTTTTGCTATCTTTCCCATGTTACTGCACCTCCATTGAGCGACCACCTGCCTTATGTGACCACTTTTTGGCCGCCCTAAGGGTAGTCTCTCAAAACAGGTTGCACTGTATTACAATACAGGGCATTTTATTAGCTGCGGTACTGCTGTAGCTCGTGTTGTTCAACAAGGAAGTTCTGGTATGCATGGGCAGAGCTCTGCAAATTGCATCAGACATGTCAAAATGTGTTTTTCTTGCCAAACTAGTAACTTTCATTAAACTTACTCTTTTAAAAATTCAAAGTCGTGTTCTCTACACACCAACACACTGAGCTTGACTTAGGGAATCATCATAGCCTTGGAATAGGCTTCTTTATTCACACACTATCTTAGTGACACCCTTTGTTTTCCACCAGTCCACCCGTATGATGACAGCTATTATCACTGTATCCTAGCAACAGGATCAGATATTATGAAAGGAAATCAGGCGTGTCCTATATCATGCCAAACAACATACAGGTCTTGGATCAGTAACCCCTCAAGGTTGGGTCATCTGATCCACAAGTGTTGATCGAGTACATAATATTGTTGCTGTGTCTATTGGATGTTAATATCACAGGAGCAAAGCATCCCAAATTAAGTCCCATCATAATTTTGGATAGGAAAATACTTATCAACTGGGAGTTTTAGAAAGGCACTGCTACTCTAGAAATATTTTAAATCATTTGATTATAACTTTGTGTATTTTTGGAGACATATTTGGCGCGGAACGGTCAATCATGGAGTTAAGGTACACAAATGCACCTGTAAAAAAAAATCTAATCACATGACCTCCCATTTTCTTGGTTTTAACTTGCTGCTGCCGGTATAAACAGGTGAGGAGACTCCCAGTAAAGCGAGGAATGCCGCTATCATGGGAGCCACCTTGCTAAAAGTTAAGACTTGACAAAATGACGTAGTAACATGCTTTCTTCATGTGCGGTTGCTTTCTGAGAAAGATACCCATCTTTATGAGGAAAAACAAGGTCTTAGAAAAACTAATTAAAAGGCAAGACAGACAAAAACAGTGGTGGAAATGCCTGATCAAAACGTGGAAGTAACCCGTATTGGACTCTCCATAAAAGGTTGCCTGCCAGGGAGTCACCATAAACATGACGAGCACTGCCTACATATCAGGAGGTACTGCTAATGACTACTGACAGAATTTAATTAAGGTAGAAGCGTCAAAATTAATCTGCCAGTCTAATAGGCAGACTGGCATGAACACGTATCCTGGCCCGCACAACAACTGTGATCGGTAACCATGTTATGCATCCTCGATATCGAGACATAAATTCAATCTACAGTGTTCATCATAACATGCCTGTTCATGAACAGATTTAATATTTGCTTGTTTTTTTTTTCTGCTGGTAGCCGTAGATAGACAATGTAAAAACTCACAGGGTCTACTTGTGCAAATTTTGAATTTCACTGCAGGATTTATCACCCTCAAAAATCAAAGAATCATGGGAGTATGACCTCTTGTGTACATCTCCACTTTGCTTGAAATGAATCTATTCTATGATAATGAGGAAAGCTCCATAGACCCGCATGTACACTAGCATCGCATTAGTAACCACGCAATAATGTACTCTTGCCAATCATGTGATGATTTAATTTTTCTTTCTTTTAATAAAGAAATGGCAATACTCTCACCTAGTGAAGGGCTTTGGTTGAGCGAGATTCCCAAGAATATTGATGAGAATCCAGCTCGTGGTTGGGGAGCAGTTGAAAAGTTGAAAAAAAAGAAAAAACTCATAATAATACAGAAAAAGCCCCCAAAGTCCCACCTGTTGACTTAATTAAGATCTAGAGGTGTCCAGAAGTGTCCCTGAACAGTTTGACAGTAATAGACTAAGTGGTTTCAGTGAAAATCACTCTTTTTTTTGCTTTTCCCACATAATACTGTATGACCATTTATATTCCTGGGCACAAAATGGACAATGATGAACAGATGATGATGAATGACTACGAAGCAAAGTCAGCTGAGCTTAGAAGCATCCTGTTGTCCTGTTTGCCTGATCTATCCTCTGAACAGGACTGTTGCACCCTGAAAAGTTTTCCGATAGAACAATTTTATTAATTATACTATCAGCAGTCATGGCCATTAGGTTCTTATTGAATGGAAAGCATCAGTTATTTAGTTAATAAAATATAAAATATATATTTGAAAAATAAAAAAAAAAAAAATGTTATTCTGACGGTGAAAAGACTGAACAGAATTTTGTTTTAACTCGTCAAAGGGAGCGACAATTGGCTCAATGTTTACAGGGAGGTAATCCCTGAAAAAGCCAATTGTGATTGATTTGTATAATGGGGCCATTATTCAGCAAGGTGGCAGCACCTGCTTCCTGTGTCATAACATTTTCAACGAATGAATGAAGCAGGTTTAGTTTATTCCCCAGGTGTCTCCACTTGCAACAGGTGAATACCTGGGGGAAGTTGACTATTTGTTGTACTTCATTGAAGGGAGGGTACTGCAGAAAAACCCTCACGTTACAGACTGTGGATATCCCTGGATGGAATTTTCCAAACACTAGTTCCATTTTAAAACAGCAATGCTTTAAAATGGAACATACAAATCTTTATGAAACCAACATGAATGGGAGGATAAGAATTTAACTTCTTTCTGATCTGGAAATTGCACAACTTTTTTTTTTTTTTTTTTTTGGTAGCGTAGGTGTAAATTAAATGACAGCCCGCCAAAGTTGCATTTTCATCATAAGCAGGTAAGCTCACATATCTTAACCCTTAAAGTGCTGATTTAAGATTGAGTCAACAGCTTTCCTCGGGGCACTTTGCGAGCAAAGTGCCCCGAGGAAAGTGGTTGACTAAAACTACTTTTTGCTTTAGACTATGCTTGCTGGTATTTGAATGAAAGGCATCTTCAATCATGAGGAATTTGAATCTTTTCACCATTATGTCTTTAACGGTAATGAGAGAATGACTATAGCCCTTTAAGGGTTAATTGACAAAGCACACAGAAATGTATAGGTCAAGGAGAGCCCACGCATTGGCACTACATGCTCAAGATGCATGCACAAATACAGGGACTGCTGATACCATTACTCAATTGGCCAGATGCTAGTGTTTCATTCATCCAGCTTAAGAAATTTTCAAATGGCTAATTTAATTTAACATGAATTATGTAAGGGTCGGGTTACATTCTGCACTGATTAGTGTTTTATTTTCTGACTTCGCTGCAAACTTTGAAGGCCTAGATGTGTCCCTGAAATATATGGCCACGGGGAGCCCTGGAAAGCCCACATACTTTTACTCTTTCAGTGCCAAATTTTGGACTGAGTCAACAGCTTTTCTCAGCATGCATTGGGCGCATTGCGTGTCGAGAAAAGCTGTTTACCTGAGATATTCTCTCTGGAACTATAGGCATGCTGGTACTTGAATGAAAGGTCCTTTTACTGGAATATAAATCAGGGAACCTTATGATAATTCAGAGTAGTTTGACTTAAGTAGATCAACTTACGAAAATCAACGTACGTCGTGCTTTGCACTGAAACAGTTAATTGGCAATGCATGCCCAAAATGCATATAGGACAGCCCACCGGTGTTAATTGACAATGCATGCACAAGATGTACCCAGGATAGCTCACAGATCTTAAATAGATATGCATGACCAAGATCAATAGTTTTCCTTGTCATGAATCAATCCTATTCTAAAGAAAGCTGTTCACTGGAGTCGTGATTCACGTGGGAAGAGAAAGTGTCTTTGTGCTCACACACCTTGAGAAAGTCTGCGAAGACCTGCTTCTGTCTGGCGGCTTTCTTTGCCGTTTCCATAGCACCCGAAAAGTTGTTGATAAACGCACTGTACACATCGAAGACCATGGCCTTTGAAAACTGCACAAATACACAAAAACATGTTTCATAACCCATACACATCCCACCCATATCAATCTCCCCTTCCATACAGCTGGTGAATTTTTGTTAAAATATTAACCCTAAAATGTGATCTATAATATCAATATCAATGCAGTATCAAATTCACCCTCTTAATTGCCCATCCTTGTGGCACCTCTCCCACTTAACCCATTGCTGGTCAGAGTACGACTGAGTCAATAGCTTTCCTTGGTATGGGTTGGGCACCACAGAAAGCTACTGACCTAGGGCGTGTGATCATGAATGGTCTTGCATGCAAATTTCAGCAAAAATGTTTTCTTGTAACGAAAAATTCAAGTAAAACTGGTAGGGCAGACAGCAATTTACATCCGGGTTCTTATAGGCAATTTTAATGGGAAAGAGTAAACCGCTCTCTCGGACATGCTGACACTTCAAATTCAAGGAAAAACACAACCTGTTTTCCACAAAATTTCAGTCAATAGAATCACTTGTATTCCAGTTGTTAAACAGTGTGAAGAATACACAGACTAGAAATTTTATTTCATAAGCACCCAGGGTGATAATCAAATGGAACATGGAAATCTGAATGCATCTCATTAAAACATCCAGAACCTACTTTATGACTAGAATTTCTTGCCTTTGGTTAACTTGTTGCAAGAAATTCTGGCAGATGTCAAAACAGAAAAAAAAAATTGCATTATGAGTAAAATCTGAAAATAGCTTTAACTCACAAAAAAGTCATTCATAAAAAAAAAAAATGAAGCACCACTTGTTGAAGTTTGAATTAGATCTGGTTGATGGTTTTGAAGAAGTTGAAAATGTAAACTGTGGATAGATGGATGTCAGATGACTGACCATCCAACAAGTTCAGTTGACCAAGAAGTAAGATGAGCTACGAAAAAAAACCCCAACACATTCACAGGTGAAATATTCCCAACCTGACTTCCTCGTGTAAAGTTGCCACAACTTGTAATCATGATAATTACCGATGCGGTGAAAACGTTTCCTATTTTCTCATCCCTGTCCCACCAATGGATCGCTTCAGACAGCTCTATGTGAAACATATTGTGACACTGCAGGATGTCACGCAGCTTGAAAAAGATGATCCGAACTGTTGATTTGCTTAATATCTGTGATTTGTTCTCTAACAATGGTTTTTCATAGTCCTGAAAGAAATGGAGAAGACATAGATTTAAATATAATTGGCTTTACTGAATCTTCCGCATGCAGAAAAACAGTAAGTTATTCAAAATAATTTTCCAAAATAGCCCCATCCCCCTTGCTTCTGTGGGGTCATGCTTGTATGTTGGCCTCTGTCTTAAGAGACACTCCAATGAGAGACCACCTGCCTTAAAAGACCACCTTTTAACTCTTTCGGTGCCAATCACATCTAAAATTGATATACTAAAGTCAAGCTAGTCTGAATTATCATTAGGATCTCAGATTCGTATTCCTCGTAAAAAGACCTTTCATTCAAGTACCAGCATGCCTATGGTTCCAGAGAGATTATCCCAGGTCAACAGCTATTCTCAGCGCGCATTCGATGCAATGTGCCCAATGCACATTGAGAAAAGCTGTTGACTCAGTCCAAAATTTGGCACTGGAATACTTTGCTTGGTACCTTCATCTTACACTTCTTACAAAAAGACCGATGGTTTTGTGAAATCACAATTTTGTGATCTTTGGTCTCTTAAGACAGATTTCACTGTACTTTGCTCCACAATTGTAACTGTTTATCTACTTGTATAATTCCTTGCCAGAAAAGATTACCCTATCATTCTTGTGTTTTATTTTGTGATGAGTCACCACCTAATACACTAACAGTAATCGGTCAATCAGAATTAGGTTGCCGCAGATTGACAATGTGGCAAACCGAAGATGTTCGCCCATTCAGATCTGTTCATGACAATTGTTGGTAAAACTGTGATTTTTATTTTTCAATATCAATCAAGAGTACCATAAAATTATATTGGCTGATGTTACCAGTAAAATTTTGACACTCTACAAAGGAAATGATATTTCAATTCAAGGACATCTACAATGTCAGCAATGTGCACTCAGCCAGGTGTGACTATGGGCTGTGCATGGGGCTTAGGATAAATGCCTTGTTGTAAGAAAGGTACCAGCATGCTAGACTTCTTGTCATTTTCAGGTCTCACGTACATCTAGGATTCGTCTGTCAAAGCATGAGAAGAAAAAAAATAGCTTTGCGTCTTTTAAACATAGAAAGTGAGTCACAGGCCATAACGTGAGCCTGTGGGAAAACGAGTGGTGGTTTCATAAACATAGTGGCTACTTTTGCCACCAGGTGACATCACCAGCAAGTGCACTTCAGCATGTTCCTTGTTCGGAGTGTCAAAACACAGTGATAAAGCCTCATTGGCATTCAGCAGGACACCTGTTTTTCTGGTGAAAATGTTTGCACTTTACCCAATTCTCTTCAGAAATAACATATTATGGTTCAATCTACAGAGGTATCTTATCAGATAAATCAGATCTAAAGTACTGGACATCGTATATTTATACTTTACTCAATGTACTTGTAAGAGAGTATTATGGGTTTGGGTATAATTTCTCACTTGTGGAGCTCTATCATGGTTTTTTTATTCTCAATGTATATTGTTCATTTCTTTCATTAGAATAGAAAGAAAAAAATGCATGATGAATGGTTAGGGCTGTCTTGCCAAAACCATAGAGCCCAATCATCATGAATTTTAATCATACAAGACGACCACCACATGCAGAGCTGGGGCTCAAAGAACTGCATGTTGGCTTTGGGTACAATTGTACATACCTCAATGATTCTCTGTAATGCAGACATATATGACTTCTCGCTCTCCACAATGTTCGCAACTATGTGTCTCCTCTTCGTCTGCATGAAATAAAACACGATTCTGGATTAAATAGGTTTCATATGTGCAAATTTTTAGGAGCATTTTTTTTTCATCTCTCTGTTATATATGACAAATAAAATATTGCTGTTTTGAGACAAGAAGTGAAGTTCATTACATGAGAACCACTCTACATTGTTCCACAGGCTACATACAATACAGAAAGTAATGTGGGGCAGCTCTTTGTCACTCTGCAGTGTACACACCGAAGACAACCTTATGACTTCAGATTCATTCAAGGGATGAGGCTTCAAGTCTCCTGATTGAGTATATCTCCGCATTTTGCACACTTTTTAGGAAACTCTTCTAATCGCCAGCTTTCTTTCTTTCTTTTCTTTAAATGCCCCTTTTAAAACAGATATCATTATAACAGCCAAGTGAACTCCTAATTTAGCACTCCCTGAGGCCTAATTATATAGATTTTCATTCACTTACTTTATGGAGCTACAGGAAATCTATTACTCAAATTATCTTGAGAGAAGTCTTTAAAAAAAACCCTGACTTTCCTGATGTAGACTAATGCCAAAAGAGTGTGATTTGCCTCAGCATATTGACAGAAAGTCTTGCAAAATCTGTCTGCCCTAAGGACAGACCTCAAAATACACAGGAGTTGCATAAGCACAAGCGTTTTGGGTTTAAAAAACTTAGTAAAATTTTGAATATTCTTCAAAAATTATTCAAGATAAGATGTTCAAATTTGTGCTATTATAATCCCAACACATGTATCTGCAAGAAGGTACATGTAACGGAGATTTTTCATAACTCTATCTGTTTGCTCACAATTGTGATACATATTAGAAAATATGGTAGTTTTTGTGAAATTGATAAAACTTGTGGGACTCTTTTTTTCAGTCTCATCCAACCCATGAGTGTAATGGTCAAGACAGTTCATTCAAATGATATAATTTGTCCAGAGTCACCCACGCTGGAATCCTGTTGGATCCCTTGAACTTTTTTTTTTTTTTGGTAAAAAGTGAGAACGCCTCAAACAAGCTAAACAAGCTCTTACAAATAATCCCAAAGACAAAACAAAAATAATCTGTGGTTTAACCTTTTCAGTGCCAAGTCTTGGGCTGAGTCAACAGCTTTCCTTGGCACACTTTGGGCACACTGTGATCAAAGCGTGCCAAGGAAAGCTGTTGACCCGGACCATTATATTCTCTGGAACTTAAGGCATGCTGGTACTTGAATGAAAGTTCTTTTCACAAGGAATATGAATCGGGCATCTTAGTTATAAACCGAGAGCAATTCATCATAAGTAGTTTTATCTTAATCGCAGTTGCCACTGAAAGAGTTGACTGGTGTACCTGTTCATGATCCAGGTTGGCTGGCTCTGGAGGTAGCTCTGGAGCTGGGTGTTTCTCCAGGTTAAGCACCACTTCGATATATGACGTCATGTCATCCTCCTTCTCCTCTTTCTTGGATTTCTGTCCCAATTTAGCTGCTAATTTGTCTAACACGGTTGACGACAACTAGAGAAAAAAAAAAAACAGACTTGTGTAACGATTTGAAATGTCACTATATTTATACCAATGGTGACATTTTGATAAACATTTTTATCCAGACATTTCAAAATACAGTAGTCCCTCCTTTGAAAGACTACTCAGTTGTGAGACCACCTCCTTTGAGAGACCACAGTTGTCAGGTCTCCCTGTAGTACTTTTCACATTATTTTTACCTCCTTTGAGGGATCACCTGCTTTATGTGGCTGCCTTTTGGGTGGCACTAGGGGTGGTCTCTGAAAGGAGGGACTACTGTATAATGTTTTTCACATTGTCTGACAGCATATTTGAAACACTTTTTATGTTTTAGCGACTAAAAGAGATTTTCCTGCAGGAAATATTGTTTCTTAAAGTTGTGAATGCATGCTTTCATAAGTCTGTCACGCTCATGTCTGCATTAGTACCTGCTGTGAAGTCTGACGCTGGTGATTGACCATGCATTTTGAAGACCTCCATTTCATGACACCGGAACACAATTTTTTTTAATAAATTGACCTGTATTGTTTCCACTATCAAGACAATGTTTTACTGGCAGCAGAGTTTTTTAAATAGCAGGTACTACTGTTTATGGCAAAACAAGGGACTGGTATAGAATGATGTTAAATAAGGGTTAATTATCATGTGGCATAATCGTCAATCAAAACCAGGCTTCCTGTTTGTTAGCAGTATTCTGTGGTGCACCATCATCGCATGTCACAGTTTTACAGATTTAACCACAAACATAAAAAATTAGCCAAAACTTATGTATTCCTCTCCTTCCTCATCAGATTTTAGGTGGTTTTGATAAAACGGTGAAACTTCTTTTTTGGGGGAGCTCAAATTCAGTCCCAAATATATATACCAGGTGGAATTGTCAAAAGTGACATCTCTCCGTGATACATATAATCTATGATATGAATATCTTTATGCGAATGCATGTGTCCAAAAATGTGACACTGATTGAAACTGACTATGACAAGCAATTTCAGTAAACATTTATACAGGAATGACAAATCAGAGGTAAATCTCTAATTCTGAAGATTTATAATCTGTAAAGTTGTGTACGCATAATTGATTTCCACCAGGAAAGAGTGTGGCAACTCAGTACCCCCCAAAAAAAACAAACAAACAAAAAACAAAACAAAAAAAGAAACAAAAAACAACTCAGTACCAAAGTTAGATCGGACCAAAGTATCCACTGTGGTACAATTCCTCACCATTGGCTTCTCAAGTGGTCTGAAAATGAACACAGCAGACAGCAACACCCTATGTCAAGTCAACACTATTGCTGTGAATCAAATTGGGAGCTTTGTCTAATGATTAATATAGATTCTTGGAGAAGCGTACCAATACAACCTGATTCATAAGCCTGAATAGATTTTTTCATCTGAGTTCTTGGTGCTGAACATGGTAAAATCGTCAGTTTATACATTTTGACTGTTGGCATGTGGTGTGTCTGTTCAGCCTCACTAATAATATTCTGTGGCACTCCGCTTATCTGCCGCGGTCCTGGCTAGCTTAGTAGCTAGTCAGGTGGCACTATTTTCACTCATTCTCATAACCTCCAGGTTGTGTTTTCAATTGACAACAAATCAGCTGTTTTTTTTTTTTTTCACAAATTCTACAAAAATTCCATGCTGCAAGTTGAAGTGTGGACATGATACCTACATACACAAAATATGAGGTGACAGTACAACTTAATGTTAAAACATCATAACCATACTCAGACTAAAAACAAGAATATGACAGCTTTCTTTCACCTCCTGATCGCTTCTATCTAAAGTCAATGGCTTTCAAAATGTATAGGATGTTTGATCTCGGTCAGTTACTATGAAAAAAGATTCCGTCTGAGTGGCATCAACTTTTCTGGACATACTGTATCTTCTGCATGGAATATTTACAATATTTAGTTCACACTCTTGAACCACATGCTGGTTTGTGTGAAAATGTGTGTGTTTGTCAAAAATAACAATAATGTGAACTTGTTATTATTCTATTTTCATGTCTTGCCATGTGCTTTGCCAGAACATCAGCTGTTGGAATTTGAACATAGCAATGTCTGGAATGATGATCGTTCCTGGGCTTGTGCTAGGGATTTTATTTTGTTAGCCAACTTGGCTAAATCAAAAATTATTTAGACAAACTTAAATTTTGTTAGCCAAAATCAGCTCACATCTTCAAACATTTTACTTTGTTAGGCGGCAGTTCGCTGTGTAACAAAAATTTCTTTAGCCACTTTATAAGGTTGTAAATTCTTTAAGCCAATTTCCACACTCATTAGCCTGTGGCTATTTTGGCTAATGGCTAGTGCAAGCTCAGCATCTTCATGCAACACTGTGCAGCCATCTGCTGATTTATGGCTTTTTCACACTGTAAACTACTTTAAATTGACCAATTTTGCAATAGGCAAGGCAAATATTTTGTGTAAAATCCCGGGATAAATACAAACGAGCATTGGTATGTACATGTGTTTCCGGTTGGACTCAATGATTCTGACTGGGACACCCACTCACCACTTTGCAGCTTGTGGCTTCCATGTCGAGAACCGCTCATGACGGTATGTACATCACCCCATGCTATGCAAGTCAACACACTGTGGTCAATGGCTTTTGTATTGCCCACCCAATAAATGCTGCCAAACTTTTGTATTACCCACCAATAAATGCTGCCGTTGACTGGGCACCTACATGTACTGCAATGCGACTTGACAGTGATGCACAAACCATTGACTTTTGAACAGGCATGCCTCAACTGAACTAAAAGCTCTTTTTTATGTGGGATTTAAATATGCAATCAGTGACTTAAAGCTATCAGGAAATCACAGACTGAAGTGCATGGAGTTGCATCAAAATTCCTGGAGGATTGAAACATTATCAACCTTGGACAGTGGCTCCGCCTCAAATAAGGCCACCCTAAATGCAACCAAAAAGTGGTCACATTAGACGGGTGGCTTCTTGTGAGAGAGACAATACAATGAAAATACCAATTTTGTGGAATGGAGAAGTGGCCTTTGTTCAGAGCGTGGCCTCTCGGGGGGGGGGGGGGGGGGGGGGGGGGGAGGCTTATCATAGGGAGACCACTGCATATACATCATGGGCCTTAATTGAATGGATCAAATTTTAAAAACCAGGATTCCTGGAGAATTACATAATTCGGTGCAAAACTATTGGTCCCTGTCCAAAGTACTTTTTCTCACAAACTGTAACAAGATCCCCATGAGATTTAATATAATTTGTTTCACACACCTGTGTGGGGTCGGAGGTACTTTTTCTTACGCCGTACTGCACACCACGAGGTATCGAGTTTTTCTTCTTTCTCATCTCCACGCGAGGCCTCTCTTCTTCTCCACTCTCTCCCTCGTCAAATGACTCAAACTCTGAAGAGCCCCATGTGTAATCTGATCCCTCGTCGTCCGCATCCTGGACACTGGGGTTAACGGGTTCATAGTGGCCGCTTCTGTCACTCTTTATGGACGCTGTCAGGCTCTCTGTAACCGCAGAAGGATACACTGCCACACTACCATACTATCCTGTTTATGTGTTTGGAGTGTGTAGCAGAATTAATTGAAATGAGCTCCAGTTTTAGACCTAAATTTGAAACATTTTCATTGTACCAACCAGTCAATTGTCATAAAATACATTTAATTTTCCATAATTTCACAACTTTTGTGCCAGAATTAGAACGACGTGCCTAAGATTGTAGCAGAGGCACTTAGAATAGATAGTATGGTACTAAACACTACTTAACAGTTTCTGAACATCACACAAACATGCTGTTTATACCAGTGTACCAAGGCTTCAAAATCTGAACAAAAATTTTTAAGTGCCAGAAACTACCTACGGGTCACATCACCTGTGCAAGGGGTTAATATAATGATCATTCTAATTCCTCGTCCATACAAAACATTTTGATCCAGAATTGCAGATAGGACCCATTAAAATAGGATGTTTTTGAACAAAGCTTTCCCTAGCATTGCTGAGTGCTCAGTAGCCATACTATACAAAGACTCTTACCGTCCCACTCAGACCAGGAAGGGTTAATTGAAATTCACGAATTTTTCTTCTGCTAGCAGTATAAGCTGGAAGACTGTTTGAGGCTGACCATATGACTTTTGAAAATTCTGTACGTATTATGCAGTAACTTATTTAAAGCTCTAATAATTGTGCATGAAGGTGAATTGATTGTCCACTTGATTCCCATTTGATATTTCTCTCATTGACCTTTGACCTCACCTTGACCACTACTAATGTCCTTTGTCTCAATATACAATCCATCAGCATCGCCCTGCTCAGATCCTGCAAGACATAAAAAGAACAAACATTTCAAAATATTAAGTTGATCTGTATCTTCCCTCACATGTTTAGACCTAAAATGAGCCTAGATGACCGTGTCTTCTAAATACGTAATACGCTAGAAGATGAAGACCACTTCCTTCTGAAGTGCCCATTATATGATAGGGAAGGGAGCACCTGTAGGTAGTAGTATCTTCAAAATGTCCAAATTTTGAGTCACTAAATGACAAGAACAAGTGAGTGAATTTCTTTTTTTACTGCTGACAATGACACTGCCAGAGCCACTGAGAAATTCTGTTCTCTGGGATTTAAAGAAAAGGAAAACACTCCTGTGTTCCAGGCATTAAGTGCACATCCTAATGTGTGATGCTCCTTGAGTATATGGATAAAATGTATACAGATATACCACGTACACTATACACTGATGCTGTATACTGTAGAAATCCACTGTATGTCACGTCGATATGTAAAATACTGTATGTGCATAATCATTTAGCGTACTTAGCCCTGTGTGTATCATGAATGTTGAAATTAAAAAATTAGATACACAGTTTCTTATTTATATATATGTTTATTGAGGTGCCCTATATGGCATGGCCAGGATGAATATTGTTTGTAAATGCCAGTGTACCTTCCTTATATTTTTAGTTCCGTTAGCCCTAACAGAGGGCACTATGTATATGTCTCCTGTATGCTTGCTTATTGCACCACAGAGGGCTTCTTGTTCATATCCAATGGCACTGATCAGCCATGTGAAACATAACATTTAACAGTACAGGATAGATTTCAGTCATGTATCCTCCCATCGGCTGACAGCACGTTTTCTATTCTTTATCTGTTGCTTTGCTGTGATTGGTTCAAACTTGCTGCTTGGGGCACCACTGTGCTATATTAAAAATGGCCACTTGCTGCTGGCCTCTGATAGAGGGCCCTCCATAAATTTCTACGAGGATGATTATTTTGTGGAAGTCGTCAATACTTCTTGCACCCTCCTGGAAACTTAAGCCAAGTTACACCAGCGGAAAATAAGTGGTAGCCAATCAAATCACTTGTAGTTTGGGCCTCCAGACAACACTGTTGTTGCAATTACATGTATACTTCAGGGGTAATGTAGGACAGTAGAACATTTGTCACCAACAGGTTGGATACCGCCGCTCTGCTCGCATGTGGGCTCTTTGACCTTGAAAATGAGGTCAAGGTCAAAATGTAATCAGGTCAAGAAATAGTGTCAAGGTACAACTGAGGTCAATTTGGGTTTGATGTGGCCTGGGAATTACGAGGTTTTGCCCCCCCCCCAAAAAAAAACAGTATCCCCCCCTTCCCCCCCCCCCCCCCCCCCCGACAAACTTCATCTGCATGGGGTATAATAAAGTCCGAGAAAGTCCTTGTGGTATTTGTCATGTTCTGTTGGGTCTAACATTGTCAAAACTGAAAAAATGCCCAACTTATGTCAGTCGTGTCAGTGCTTTCAAATGTGGACAGTCTCTTGGTATAAAAAGCCACCACTCCACATGCACCGCATTGAAAGAATTGCACATCATCAAGTGAAAATTGGAGGTCCTCTGTCGCCAGTTTATACACTACAGACGCTCGAAGCATAACGTTCCCATTTACCATGCACACAGCAAATCCGTTGCCTCCAAGAGAAACTTCCTGAGACCCGAAAGTCTAGCCAAACAGGCAACAAGACAACTACCTACCTGGCTGACACCTTTTTAATACAATAGGAGCAGTTACTCGACACACAGACCACTGAATCACATTGAGTGGTAACGCACATATGCCTCATCAAGCATGCCAGCAGCTACGCCCCAAAAGTCCTATCAACAAATTAAATCCACACAAATCCTGATCAAATTTGGCAGATGACAAAAGCAGTGAAACTGATTCTGGATTGTGCCGACCTAATGATTATTTTCCATGTTAAAGGATCTGATGAAATTTTGAACAGGAACCTCCCAAAAGTTGCATAACAACTGCGCTATGTTTACATTCCTCAAATCATTTTCCCATTTATTTTCCTTGAGGAAATGATAGTTCATGTACTAAAATATGCAAACAAATAGTCAGACTAATTATATTTTAATCTCAATTCAAAATACCCTATCAACATGATACGTACTCATGCTTCCTACTTTGGAAACACCAACCTGTCCTGTTCCATTTTAGGGACACCAATTTCTTTGATTACAAAGTAACGGGCATAAACACTTTGTTAACTGTAATACACCTCCTCCCACCACCCACCAACTCTTCTAATTAAAGTAACATTGCATTAACTGTAATGCACCCTTCCCTGCCCACTTTGATAAATGAAGTGGCAGAGCCCCAATGAATCATTAATTTGACCATTATGGCAATAATGCTAACTCACAGAGGTGCCAAAATTCCCCATGGGCCTATTGTATATGATGAGAGAATCTTAAGAAGGGCGAGTGCTTTTTGAAGTTCACTTGTCCTGTGGGCAAGTCACAATTAATCTTTGCATTCAAACCAGCCACAATTTAAAATGACAAAGTAGTATGTGAACACACACAGACATACACACAGACACAGACACACTGTGGTAACTTGTAGTCATCAGTCCTTACATACACTGTATTCCTTCCATTAAGCACCCTGGAAAATAGTTTACAAAACTGATTTTAACAAGTTTTCATTTTGGACCCATATTTTCAACATTAAAAGTATAATAACAAATGATGGCTGGCAGCCCTTCCTTCCTTGAACCACGACTCAGTTACAGTGAAAATCCATTATAATGCCACATCTGTTGCCTAAAAAAGTGTCAGATAAGTGAATCAAATAAATGAATCAAATAACAAAGAAAACAAACTTTTTCTAGGGCCTGTACTTTTCCGCGATCCTGGAAAACGGACGGAATTTACAGAATCTATGATCTCAAACGGAATTTATGTTTTGGAATGGAAATCAGCAAATGCCACGGAAATGAAGCGGACTTTGTGAATTTTGCCTCTCAAATAATTCAAAATCACCACATATGTCATTGCATAAAGCAAACCACACGGACTTGGATCCAAATTTGACGAGTCGGCGGCGTTATCGATACCACGTGGAGCAAAGTTAACGACAGGTCGGACACCCGCGCTATAGACCCTATTGCTACCATATCTATATACTATTCATTTGCATGGCATATAGATATAACACGCAACAAAGGTACAATGATAATAGCTCCGTCTGTAGGTGGAGGCTATCAACGTACATAGTAAACAATATGGAGTCACTCTGCCGTTCGTCGATGAATCAACATTTTCCAGAGACAATAAGATCAACTGTTTTTCCTTTTTTATTGACCACTGCTAAAATAGAGCCCTAGAATTAGTGAAATGGAAATGAAACGGATTATGTAGTTTCCCAAAACGGAAAAACAGTCATTTTCAAATGAAAAAATACAGGGCCTATTTTGCCCATGAAAGTTTCTGTCATTATATTGAACATGTTGAATATCTGAGTGTCGTTATAATGAGGTTTCACTGTAATAGCTCTCCTTGGCATGGGACATAGCCACACATGTTTTTTGATAGGTCCTATCTGCAAATTTCTGCGTAAATTATTTTACATTGCCGTTGAAATTTGCTCAAAACATAAAGCAAGCATTTGACGACCAGCTGCTTTAAGAGATAAAGGGTTAAACGTGGCACTTTCAGCAGTTCCGTCTCATTTTTCACTTTTTCTGACACCAGGCATGTGAAGTGGGTATACTTAGGGCCAGTACTTTTCCGCCATCGTGGAAAACGGACGGAATTTACAGAATCTATGATCTCAAACGGAATTTATGATTTGGAACCGAAATCGGCAAATGACATGGAAATTAAGCGGAATTTGTGAATTTTGCCCCTCAAATAATTCAAAATCACTACATGTCATTGCATAAAGCAAAACACACGGACTTGGATCCAAATTTGACGAGTCGGCGGCGTTATCGATACCACGTGGAGCAAAGTTAACGACAGGTCGGACACCCGCGCGCTATAGACCCCATTACTACCATACCTATTTACTATTCATTTGCATGGCATATAGATATAACACACCACAGAGGTACAATGATAATAGCGCCATCTGTAGGTGGAGGCTATCAATGTACATAGTAAACAATATGGAGTCACTTTGCCGTTCGTCGATGGATCAACATTTTCCAGAGGCGATAAGATCAACTGTTTTTCCTTTTTTATTGACCACTGCTAAAATCGAGCCCTAGAATTAGTGAAACAGAAATGAAACGGATTATGTAGTTTCCCAAAACGGAAAAACACTCATTTTCAAACGGAAAAATACAGGCCCTATATATTTACTGGAGCATGGCATGAGCGCTGATATGTGGGAATATAGTACATGTATGGGTAAATTTGTCACATTATTGTATACAAACACAATAAATTATCTGCTGAAGTACTGATTACATGTAGCCCTGCGACACAACAAGGGCAAATAGACTTCGACTCAGTGACCCTCAAGGCATCAAGTGTTCAGTTGAATTCCTAATGTTTGTAATTTAGTTTTGTCACATGATAAGGTAGAAACAACTTGATTTTATTTTTCACTCAATGTACAACATGTTTACACCATCGATCAGGTTTATTCATTCAAAAGCTGTACCTATATGAGACAAAACTATTTATACAGCTTATCTCTATGGAGTGTCTGGTAAAGTACATTTGATGTCATCATGGAGCCACCGCTTGGTAACTCCATGATGTCATATGCAAAATTCAACAAAAACACAAAATGAAGGTAAAAAACACAATGCCTAAAAAATTCAGTCAACTCTATCATAAATGGTCAATACATCATGTACTTACTAACTTAGCAAGCAAGCAAATAATTGAGATTAAACACTAAATTCTCCCTGCGTATCATACACTGTCCTTCACCACAGAACAAAAATTTAAGGACAATAATTTTGGCTCCAACACAGAAACACATCTTAATATTACTTATTGATGTAAGCAAATCAGTAAACAGCACATGCCCTTGTCAGGCACACCTGACATGCATCTGAACATCGTTTGCCACCATTGTCGATTACAGCTGGCCTGCATTGACAGTTTTTATTAAAATGCAAGCTTGTGCATTTTATCGTCGACAAACATCAATAATTGCAGATGACTTTTTCAATTTTGCTATCAAAAAGTGTATTTCTTACTAAATGGATAAAAGTCAAACAATTGCCTGTTTTTCACAACATTTTGAATGATATAACTGCAAAATTTACTCCCAAACTTAGTAACTTTGCACCTTTGCGGTCACGATGTTTTGCATCATCCGCCATTATGTTTTATGCCACCAGTGTCTTCAGATTTCGTTTTTCTATGTAACAAGCTCTCTTATTGGCTAAGAAAAAATATTCCTGGGGTATCCCTCCAAAAATAGTTCAGAATGGGAATGGAGATGTCATTTTACCTCATTATAGATGCACTTTGATCATGTGCCACTCACTGTCCAATCAAACTCGTTGTTACCCATGCCATGTGCAGGGGTCATGTCCGCAATGTCAGAAAACAAGTCGTCTTCACGCAAAGATTATTGGACCAAGTGCTAAATTTTCACATCATATTTTCAAAAAGAGACTTTAGTCCAATAAATCTAGACAAAGATAAAGGCAGGAGTGAAAATTCCTCTGGCAGGCAAGGAAAATACATAGATTGGTTACCGCACAGTAACCACGGCAGACAAGCGGATGAGAGCCACAGAAGCTTTTTGTAAACACAAGGTGTTGTTGAATGCTGTTTCCAATGCATCACGTCGTTGATATTTTTCAACAAAATTTGGTTGTTTTTATTTTGTTAAAATATTTGAAAGGAACAAATCTGTATGACAGAACAAACTAGGAATGAAATTCACAATTGAAGGCTGGAAAAAATATACGTACATAGTCGAAAATCATGCCCAGGAGGATGCCTGTGCACACTGGCTTATCACCTATGCCATTTGGCGTATTCTGGCTGCCACATATATTCATACATGAGAGTAAGGAAGTCGGCTCTCTACATCAGTGAGGCCCTTTGAGGGGAACTCGTGTTATGTGAAATTTACCTCACTTTGGATCTTGTTACATTGATATGCAAAACCCCTGAAACAAAGCCCCCCATCAGTCACCTTTGCGCAAATGTGTGACATTTCGCAGGGTCTACTGGTTAGATGGCAACATTTACTTCTGCTACAAATGGCATCAGAAGGAGATACACAGTCTATACACAGCATTACAAGGATGTACGCAGTCTCTATGATGAGTCTTAAGATTAGTGGGTAACAAAAAGATGCTTTAACAATGCAACATAGTCTCTCAATGGCTAACATCTCATTATAGTCTCATTAGTATATGCCAATCATGTATGTAATATTCTTTTCTAGCGCGCGACACACCTTTGGCCACTCCCAATTTTTTGGAAAGTGGACACCAAGCTGAGACACATATGGATGTCAGGAGCACTTCAACAGCTCAAATAATTTAGTGCAAACTGAAGTTTCAGTTGCACAATTTGTTTATGCTATACACAAGCAAGTAGAGGTGCCCTTATCTTTGTAGCTGGAAAATACCAAAATCTCTGCATCTTTATTCACTCAAATCACTGTGTACTACAAGGTTGCATGTCATTACCCCTATGGAATATTACTGTCAGCTTTTTATACTTATCACACAGGAAAATTGTACCATGATCTGTGACTGTCCCCTTTGCAACAATGAAAGCCCTATAATATATGGCAATTGGCTTGTGTTGATTCCAAAAAGCTGTCTTGAGAGGCCTTACCTCTCTTTTTGTGGCAGAAAAGGGGGCGGGGGGGGGGGGGCTCTTTCTCTCAGGATGTGGTCTCTGTAAGTTATGTCTACAGCATTAGTTTTCGGACAGCAGTTTGTGAGAGTAAAAGGCAAATTAAAATCTGGAAGAAAAAAAATCACAGCACCACCTGTTGAACAAATTCAGATCTAGAGGTACCAAGAAGTTTGGGCAATTTCCAAGAAATTGGAAGTTTGAGAGGAACTTATCCAAGATTTTCAATAAAAACCAAAAAAAGCCCAAAAATTTACAGCAAAATTTGTAACACGGGAACTGTGTGAACAGCAAAACACAACTGTCCGAAGAACCCACTTGAGACTAACACTGAAATTCATTATCATGGTTTTAGCACTGCAGAAGTTTTAAGTTTTTTGATGCCACAGCAGTTTCCTAACTGCAACATTTTTCCCTATCACTTAAACCTTCATGTTATCACCTGTATGGTCCTGTACATGTACGTATTTATGTGTACACAATAAATGCAATAAATTATATATATATACCAGCTTTTAACACTCATGATGTCCAAGTCAGAAACATACACAAGGCCAGGTACAAGCTCTTGGTCATCATAGTGTCTGGTCTCAAAAACGTTTATGGTAACTCTTTCATTGTGAGGTTGTGTACTCAGATCAACAGCTTTCCCCATTGAGGTTTGAGTGTCTTGTGCTGAACCCACACTAACCAAAGCTGTTGACCCAGAGACTATTCTATTCTTTACCGGCTACTATCTATTTCCGACTCTCAATGAGCAGTCGTTTAGACAACAATCCAGGTTGCATGACCCACTGCTCAGCATGGAATCTAAGGGTTAAATGAAAAACGGAGCAATGATGATCCACAGACTCCTACAGCACGATGGTCCACCGACTCCTACCTGATTCAACTAGCTCTTCCTACAAGATGAGCCTAAGTACCTGGAAGATAGCTTCCCTAATTGGCCCTTAAAACAAAAATTGCTAGTACACCCACAACTCTCTGCACATCTTACCTGCTGTTCAACTTTGAATAAATTGGCCAGGAGTGACTTATTAGTGGTCCCCATGTACACCAGTAGTACTCACTGGAACTGTCATGTGGTCTGCTCAATGTGTTCTCTGTCCAGAAGCCAGTACATTGTCACCACCACAGGCAACAGTGCAGCAGAAATACACATCCAAGCTGTTTATCAATCATGGGCCTATACAAACAGCTAGTCGTCCAGTGGCTAATATCAACAAACTGTTGACTGGGCCACCTTATCATGCACAAAGCTGACAACCATTGGTCCATTTCTTTCCTTTTTTTTCTTTCTTTTTTTTTTTGTGGTGGGCCATAAATCAATAACAGGACGAGATATCAAGGTCAGTTTCAGTTTAAGAATTGTACAAGTCTCATCCCCAATAGTTTTAAAGGCACCCCATAGTGTACACTGATAATATCTTTTTCTTCTTCCTATGTGTTGATCGATCTGACTAAGAAACTTTTTTTCCACACTGGGGACCTCTTCAGTTGGATTCTGGGATATTACAGGCCTCGTTAATTTAACTGTCTATT
>OZ026626.1:70163513-70276013 GCA_964020975.1 Hermodice carunculata | reverse complement strand
ATGCAAATTCACATGACTGGCAGCGTTGGTTCATGAGCTCAAGCAGCTAAATCATTGGCCAGTGACCTTTGACCTCTGAAAATTGGGCAAATATAGACACGACCTGATCTTGACCTTTAATAAGCTTCTCAAACACACCTACATACAGATACTTGTCATAGGAAATTCATATACCAGCTACATTCATACAAAAGTTAGAACCGTAACGTTGTTTTTCCATGTTGACCTCTACAAATTGGGTAAAATATAGTTGTGACCTGGACCTTCAATAGACGTTTGAAACTTTTTATAATGTTCGGCTCACGTAAAATTAAGGTGGCTTGCTGTTTCTCCTCAAGAGTAAGACTGGTAACAAGTGAAGGCTGGACAGATGGACAGACTAACATCTAGCAGACATAACAACACAATCCTTTAGCTGAGAGGTAAAAACCACCCACAGTAGAGGCATTTTTTTTGTTCAGATACAATTATTTATGCATCAAATCGTAGGATATCCTGTGCCGAATCCATGTGTGATACATGGAACCAACAGAATCAAACTGATCCAGTTCCAGGACAGATCAGCCAGGACACCAAGCCAATATGTCTGATTTTTCATTTCATTCTACTGAAAGGAAGTCAACGCATTTAAAGCCAATCGTATGTGGGCCTTGTGAATACATATTTTGTGTCACCAATTTTTAACCAAGGCAAACTATAGATATGTGTTAAGATGCGTCCTGATTTCTGGACAGAAACACTGTCTGTTTTGTAATCTGTTATCAACACTAGAATTCCCAAAGCCTGACCTTGATTTCTCTGAACAAGATATCACATCTTTTCAAATTATACTTTCATTTACTTTATTTTATTTCATTTTTTTTCTTCGGTATGTACACATCCATTTAACTGGACCCCCTCAGCTGCTCAATAAGCAAGTCCCAGATCCCGGACAACCTCACAATTTATATATATATATATATATATATATATATGTGCTTGCCTGTATGGTTCAAGGTTTCTGTTTCCAGTTTCTCACAAACAACTAAACATTAGTATCATGTAAATTAGATTCACTTTTATAATGTCAGTAAACAAATTAGAAGTCACTAATTTTGCTGGACAAAATCAAATGTTTCTCTTTTGATATTGAACACAACAAAACCAGTGATTGACTCTAGTGACCTTGAAACTGGGTCAAGGTCACTTTCCTTTGAATACTACACACTTTCACAAAAGTCATCAATTTAAAAAAAAGTTCTGCAATTACAGCTTCTATAATTCTTGAGATATCATGTACAAGAAATTTATCAAAGGGAGTCGACTATGGTGATCATGAAATTGGGTCAAGGTCACTGTCCCTCTAGTGACCTTGAAACTGGGCCAGGGTCACTCACCTTTGAATACTACACACTTTCACAAAAGTCATCAACTGTAACAGTTTTGCGATCCTAGCTCATATGATTCTTGAGATATCATGTGCAAGAAATTAATCAAAGGGAGTCAGCTATAGTGATGGTGAAATTGGGTCAAGTTCATTGTCCTTCATCCTTGATGTACAATTTTCATCAACTGTAACAGTTTTAAGATATTAGCTTATTTGGTTCTTCAGATATTACATGCAAAAATTCAATGAGAATTGACCCTGATGACCTTGAAATTCAGTCAAGGTCATTGACCAGCCACCTCGAAACCGACGTTTATAAAGGGTCATCAACTGTGAAGGTTTCATGATCCTAGCTTATCCAGTTCTTGAAATATTGAACAAAGTATAATGCACAAGACACATGGATAAACATAAGCACAGATAAGACACCGGCTATCTGGGTCCACAAGAGACAATGGTTAATAAATGACACACTGTTATATTGCTGTTGTCATTTGGACCTTTTGCGCATGATATTGTCTACCACAATCTGTGACTACATAAGTTGAGTCCAGGAAAGCACCAATCTCTATTTAAAACTTGCAACTCTTGAGCAGAAAACAGCCAGCATCATAATCTTCAGAATATGTGTGTCTAGAATATACTACATTCCAGTGTAATGTACAAGATGCCTGCCAAATTTAAAACAAGTCTCATATGCCTGGTGAAACCCAGACCTACTGTCCTGGTTTACATGTGATTCTTTTTGTTTTTCTTTTCTTTTTTTTTCTTTTTGATTGTGTGTTACGGTCCCTCCTGTTTCCCAAAATCTCCGGTGAAATTTGCCGTCAAGGGTCACCCCTAAGGATGACCCAAGTGTGGTCTCTCAAGACAGGTCGTCTGTCCTAGAAGGCATAAATAACATGAAAAGTACCAAGCAAAATATCCTCACAAGGTGCTCTATCACAGCAGGTGGTCTCCCATTGAAGCAGTCTCTGAGGACTGGTTTCACTGCATGTGCGATAAACCAACACTGACAAAAAACTGTTTTGAGACCAGCCCTAGGGTGGGTCAAAAAGTGACCACATAAGGCAGGGGGTGTCTCAGTAGAGGTGCAATAACATGGGAGAGATAGCAAAAGGAACATGATGGATATGCTCTGAAAAGACCGGTGGTCTTTCATCACAGTTGTCTCTCAAAAAATGTTTCTCTGTACATATTATCATATGTACATATATACAGGTACATACATACGCTGTATACATTATGTTGATCAATTTTCATACAGACACTGGTAATCGTGGTGAAAACGTAATCCACGGCTTTCACACTTGGTTACCATAATGACAACAGTTACAAATTTAAATACGTCTCTAATTCCATGTCTTTGCTTAACTTACCTCAAAGTGAAAGTACAAATATGCTGGCCTGATAAAACTCACCTCAATGTTTGTACTGAAGTTTACTTTTCTCTTATGTAAAAGTCACATGAAATTTGCTGACTGACAGTCTAATATCCATTGAGAGTCCTCACAGATACTCCATCATCCGCCTGTGTTATACTGATGGGCATTGATTGACTTAATTGGCCACGTACACACAACACTGGGTTGTGTTTATGTGGGTTACACTGGCTGGATTTATCTTACACCAAACTAATATTGATCACTTTGCATTGTACTTCCTGCTGACATGGGAATTATGGGTTACCCGATCGTGTTTCTTTTAACTGTAGATAACATGATAAGGGGGTACATGGGAAAGTTTCTGTTTTTACGTTGTCAGATTTACCAACTTGCCATGAAACCTTCTCTGTACTTTCTCCTCAAGTACAATATAATCCAAATGTCTATTGACACAACTTTTTTTCCTTAAAAAAAAAAATCTAGAGCATTATAGAGATACAAGCATATCAAATGTATAATTAATGTACATGTACATGTACATTACTACATTCTCAACTAAATTTTCCCTCCTCAATTCCTTGTCAAATGTATGTAAACTTATTTATACACGTCCATCAAGGAAGCGAATGTTATGTAACTATATATAAAATTGGTAGCAACAAAGAGACCACACAAAAACATTGCCAGAGGTAAAATACAACCTTCATCGATCATCTTGTGCACGACACATTTTATTTTTCCTAACAGACAGCATTGGGTCTGAAGAACTTGTTGCAAGTTATTGAGGGGTTACATGGGTATTTCCGTGCCTTGTAGGATATACCTCTAGTTTTTTTATGTGTAGCGTAGATATGAAATTACAAATTGCATTGGTGCAACATGACTGGAGGTCTGAATGCCGTGTAACCTGTGATAAGTTCTAACCCCTCAGTCCTCCATCTTTATCTTGCACTATCTATTCTTGAAAGTGGCGACAGAAGTGGTTGATTAATCCATTCCTGGTCAGAGTACAACAAGTACGAACAAGTCAGTAGCTTCATTGGCACAGGCTGGGAGCATTGTGACAAACCCCCACCAAGGAATGGTATTGACCTATGACCTGCCATCATGAATAGCCTCACATACAAATCTCAGCAAAAACTAGAAGAGAGTTTTTCATGCAAAACACATTACGCATCCCCCAGTCAGACATTTCTCACCAGAGGCCACCCCCCTAAAGGGCCACCATTCTTCTGCAGAAAGTTTGACCTTGACCTTAGACCTCAAGGTCACCTCTAAGCAAATTTAAGGGAAGTCTCTCCTGGGTAAATGATGACAGAGTTTGATGGACTTCAATCATACCCATTTGAAGATCTGGCAGGGAAACCATTTTATTTTGCAACGCGTTATGACCTTGACCTATGACCTGAAGGTCATCACAATCATATGAAAAAAATTTCCAAAATATATGGAGTATCTGACACTGGTCAAAGATTAAAATGCAGCCATTTGATTGGCTGTTGCCCACTGTCCATGATAACTTTAAATTGTTACTGTTGAAAACGCGTACCTGCTTTGAGCCTTCCATTCATGGTCTGTTTGTTCAAATCAGGTAATAACTTTTGAGTTAAACAGAAAAACAATAAACTTGGGCAAGAGCTACACTCTATAATCTCTGGGTTACAGTGACCCAAAAAGTAGGTCACCAAGTATGATTTTATGTACATTGTACTCAAATGCAATTTTAATACAAGGGGCTCAATTCTCCTTGCCGTCCATGTCCAAGCTATGCCCTGCTATTAGAAAATCATCTCTTACAACTTTGCAGGACTGGTGACCTAATAAAAATAAGTCAAGGTCACTGATATTATATACCATATTAGTATTGGGCGTGACCTATTTATCTTATAAATCTGAATATCTAATTCCATTATTTTTTGAGATATGGAATTTTACATCCTTCAACACAATTTTTGGCTCATAATTGCCCTCAAGGTATAGGTGGCATCACTAGTATTATAAGCAACTAATACTTTGACCTCCTCCACAACCTCGATAAATTTCACGAACATCTATCAAACATTCAGGATGCAAAAGAGGTCATAAGATTTTCACATTTTGACCTATATATTACATAATACGACAGGTGTTGCCACCAACATCCAACTCCACCTAGATTTTCCTACACTTGATAAGTCCTGAAAGTTACATGGGGCTATCTGGAAAACCGTGGACTCTATCACACTCACAAGCAAAAGTCTACAGAAGGACAGAATCACAGACATAAGTGATTGCACCAGCTTTGTGACCTTTGGTCAGCAGAGCTTACAAGAGGCCCCGAGATGAAATGCTCTACTCACATAATCTGATGACCATCATCAAAAGAATCATTTCCTGAAATGCTTTCCCTCCATGATCTTGAGAAATTATTCAAGGTAATCCAGAAAATGCAATATCAAACTTCCAGATGATACACATTTGTGATTTATTTGGTATCATTTGCCTTTTTCTTTTTGTCCACATTGTAAATTTAGTGTCCTTTTCTTAAGTGCTTAACGACCTTGAAAAACAGGTCAGTGTCACATACCCTATTACAAAATTTTACCAGTGGCCTTACACACATTTGGTGTAACTTTTGCAGTTCTGTCTCAATTTATTAGCACAATAATGAATTTAATGAGTTTTGGATACCTATCATATTAGTTCCTATAATTACCACCAGTGGTGCCACTATGACCACGTCATAGACTTTGCCTGTATATAATAGATATATATATATATATTGTTCTTGTAATGTCATATGGATGTATAAATACAAATAAAGATGTAATGACCATCCTAAAAAAAAACATTTCATGAAATACATCCCAGCAGTGATCTGTAACTCATAGTTCCTATTCACCTGCAGGTGGCACCACTAGTGTTGTTCAGCATTGATGCAACCGGCTCCAGAATATTTCCATCAAATTTCATACTGACACCTTGAAAACCAAACACACCAGAGTACATTCAACTTTTTTACTTTTTTGCCCTGGTATGATGTAATCCTGTAGGTAGTGCCACCAATAATAGTAGTAGTAGTAGTAGTAGTAGTAGTAATAGTAGTAGTAGTAGTAGTAGTAGTAGTAGTAGTAATTTTTATTCAAAGAATATGTCCAAAAAAACTCAAGGGGCTACCTTAAAAATCTTGGAATCTACTATCATGTTGACAAGCAATTGTTTGCAGATGGACAAATGGAGGGATGGATAGACAGAATAACAGATGGACAGACATGAGTGATAGCATAAGCTCTGCCACCTTTGGTCAGCAGAGCTTAAACAGAAAAAATTACACATTCAAATAGCTAACAGTCAGTACTAGCTTGTACATTAGCCTTCACGTGCACAAACAAATAGTTGGCAGCAAAAATGATGGTTTCCATATAGTTGATGTCCACAGGAAAAAGAATTCTCAATGTGTGACATGTCACACACGCCACATGTGACTGGCCAGTTGTTTGAGCTAAAAACGAAGAACTGGTACAGCAATGAGTAAAACAGCATTTTTCACAATGGACAGTCAGTGCTGCCCGATCTCTCTGCTATAATGCATAGTTTGGCCAGAATGAGTCAAAGGCTGGTCAGATACCACTGTAAGCGCTACATATTATGCCAAACAGTCAAGAGCTGAAAAACGAGTCATTTTGCTGGTAACATTTTGAAACTTTGAGCCAAATTATATTTCAAAGTTTATATATGGAGACACAATATTCATGATAGCACCTGTGGATTATGTAGATTTATCAAATACATGAGCAAGAATTTTGCAAGTGATCTTGGTTAAGTCACACCATCCTTTCCTAGGGACCCAGGTACAGCTATTGGACAATGCCAGTTCTGACATTCCTAGAGCCAAACCAGCTCCACTGTTAACATTCTAACAGTTCCAACTATGCCGGTGCAAAAGTGTCCTCAGTAAAGCATTTAATTTTACAGAGCTATGCAGGAGATGATCTGGTTAATTGAGATTTCATGGCATAGGACATTTACAGTACAGACTCCCTAAAGAAAAACAAATCTTAACTCTTTAAGCACCAAATTTTGGACTGAGTCAACAACTTTTCTCTGGAACTATATGTATACTGGTACTTGAATGAAAGGTCTTTTCATGAGGAATACGAATCTGGGATCCTAATGATAATTCAGACTAGTTTTGCTTTAGTAGATCGACTTTAGACATGATTGGCACTGAAAGAGTTAAAAGACAGCACGACGTTCTTTTGGGATGTGCCTCAACTGAAGCATGTGCTACGACAAGAAATAATACGGTAGCTAAATTTAGAAAGTACATGTGTCATTCATGACCGAACTTTCATGGTTATGGTACAACAAATGACCTCGATTGTATGTACAGCATCCATGACTGATCAATTTTGCCATGTAAACAAGTCACCGCAAACTCGTTACATGCTAATTTAAACTTGCCTCAGTCAATTACTGAAGGAAATTAAGGACGAAGTGAAGTTCCTGGTTTACTTTGTTGTGAATCCACTTCATCAAATAGTTTTGAGTTTTATATTCTATCCCCTTTTTAAATTTAAATCAGAAGACAATTTCTTTTACCATAAATTGCAAAGTTTAAAAGGGAGGTAAAAGACATTCAAACTTATGATCATCAAATTCCAATAATATTGTATTACATATGTATAAATACCTTTAATATCATGTTCATTCTATCATTAAAATTTCACAGTTTATGCGTACCTATGTCCACACCTATCAACAGGTATTTGCTATAGAAAGTGAAGGTTTCCCACTGATGACCCGTTAATTAAATTAATTTGGCTCTTTAAACCTTGAATTTTCAAAACATTTTCATTAAATGTGATGTAATTGATGAGTTATTAATACAGATCTAGTAATTAGTAGTGATTGCATTGGCTGTGAAATACAGTGAGTTTATAATAAATAGGCCTGTTTTTATTACTGAAACAGGACAACATTGATCTGACCAGTTTTCAGGTGTGATGCAATTAATAATGTGACTCTTTTATGTCACATTGTTACATTTGCGTTGTACTTAAGTTAAAGATCTGGTTTAATTTATTTGATCTGATCACTCCATCAGGTAGGCCAAGTCGGGTTTGTTGTGAGACCAAGCACTGTAGGTAAGTGTGGGGTTTATTATTTTATGATTCAATTTTGGTAGGCCTAATCATGAATGTTAGGTGTAGATTTAAGTAGTTTCATTATATTTATGTAATGTTGGCTACATTTGTAAGTAGGCCTATTAACAAAGGAGCATCATATTCGCTTTATTCCGTAATACATCAGCTCGGGATGTTTGTATTGGAAATGCAAACATGGTGCCACCAGTTAGCAGAATGACTTGTCCGGGGATTAACGGCACTGAAAGAAGTCTTGCGCTGGTTCCCTGCTGATGACCTGATTTTATAAATGCTAATAATGCCTTAAACTTGTTCCAAATTTCAAATTTTATAAATATGATTTGTTCCTTTTATAAATTAATTTGCTATAATGATTTAGAACTATGCAGTTTTTCAGTGAATGGTACGGAATAGGACTTTGCTCTCAGAATATTGGACTTGATAGTGTTCAAACGGTACATGGGCTTACAGAATTAGGTTTGTTAAGTTCCTCTTTGTATTGAATAGATAAGCAGACGTGTAACAGGATCCAATGTGATACTCATACACCAAGGTGTAAATGAGTTTTATTTCTTACAATCTCATCTGGGTTTGCAAATATGACAAGGCAAGTAGCCTAGGCAGTAACAGCAAATGTGTAGCCTGTTTCGACCTTGGATAGGTCTCATCAAGCACTGGCAGGGATTTGAAAATACTACCATATTTAAAATGAGGGGTAGCAATTGCGTTGCTACGTTGTGCATGTCTAACATATAATATGCACATATATACATGTATCTTTTGTATGTAATTTTGTTTTTTCTTTTCCCGGATTCACCCTTTGGTGAACCATACTGCTTTGTATTGCATGGTATTGATATGTCTGAGGCGCCCAGCTGGAGAATGACACTCCTCTGGACGCCTTCATCATCTTTTTTGTCAACTGATGAAGTATGATACATGTGAAAATAAAGTTTCAATTCAATTCTTCAATACCATTGAGGTGTTGCTTCTCTAACATTATAGTTCACGAAATTGACACAAGAGGGCTACACGTCCTGTGGTGCAGCTGTGAATTCTCCTCAGCTCAGTCACTGCATATGTGTGTCACACACAGAGACAGAAGATTTATAACATATTTTACTGCCGTGACTTTGGTGCAGGCATTGTCATCTGGAAGTGGACAAATACTGTCCAAATGTATGGAAATTATCAGGAAACATTTGCTTAAATGACAAGATTAACACACCAGTGTTCTCAGCAACATGTTATAGGTCTGTCATGGTAGAGGGATCCAACAAATTACCCCACCCCCACCCCCACCCCTACCTCACTGCTGGCCCCTCATGGCATCTTCGTGCCACAGTGACAGGTTAAAACAACAATGACCTGGGAGAGCTTCACAGCAAATGTGCTGATTTTAGTGGCTACGTACACAAGGTCAACTTCACACAACATCCAATGAAACTTAGTTTAAGGAGGTTACAGTGCTTCTTCTCACTTATTCTCTACTTTGTTGAAGGAAATTAACCTGAATATGTTCAATATGTGAAAAACTCAGAAAATATTCTGGTTTGTTGTATAAAAAGGTTCTTTGAAAAAAAAAAAAAGAAAAAAAAAAAAACAAATTTCCTTTTAAAAAGGAACCAGACTTGACTGGTATGAAAGAGGAGTGAAGTAGTATAAAAAGTGAAACAAAATTTAAACTACGGGTTGAAACCATAATCACTTAAAATGCCATTCACAGGGTCAATGTGATTACAGTGGTACCTGCTATTTAAGACCACCCTTAATGCCAGACAAAAGTGGTCACATATGACAGGTGGTCTTTCACTGCAGGTAAGCTAGCAAAGAAATTAAAGGCCAGAGTCTTGAAATGGTGGTCTTAAAACTAGTGTGGTCTTCCACGAGAGGTGGTCTTTAGAGCAGGCACCACTGTATGAAGTAAACGGACATGTGTGCAGGATCACGTGTGTGTTCCGCTCATGCTCAAACAAACATGGATGCTGCACATAGCTTTTCGTGTAGTGATTGGCTGAAAATACCATAAATCTAGAAAAGATATGTGCAAAAAATTATGTACTTTTATTGAGAATATATGGAAAATATATGCGATGGAGTACCAAATAGAAACACAAGAAAATATGAATATTTAAAGTACATTGAAACCTGTCTTAAGGGACCACCCACAGGACCTGTGAAAAATGGTCCTTTCTGACAGGTGGTCTCCTAAACCAGGTAACACTAAACTGAAATATGCTGATGGCAGATGTTGCGACTGGTCCTTTAGTGCAGGTGGTCCCTTAGCAGAGGTGGGCTCATATGCGGTTTCTGCTGTATGACAAAGACTCCTAACTCCCATTGATTCCCTAATTATTCTAAAAATTGAACCCTTAACTCTTTAAGTGCCACATTTTGGAGCGAGTAAACTGTTTTCATCAGCATGCTTTGGGTGCAAGCATGCTGAGGAAAGTTGTTGACCTGGACTGTCATATTCTATGTAAACATAGGCATGCTGGTACTTGAATGAAAGATCTTTTTACAAGGAATCTAGATCTAGCATCCTGGTCATAATCCAGAGCAGTAGTGTGGCTTTAGTCACATTTGGCGCTGAAAGAGTCAACGTGTTTATTTCCACATCAGAGCCAACAGCTTTCCTTGGTACACCATGGGCACAATGGACCCAAAATGCACTGAGGAAACTTTGGCCTGCATCATTTACTATACCTGGAACTGACCTTACACATGCATACTGCTACTTGAATAGCAGGCCTTTGAATGAGAAATTTTAAGGTTAAATCCTTATCAGATAAGTGTGACTATTGTCATGACTTGCACTCGGAGGGTTTTACGGGTCTATATTCCACAAATGTTGTTACGTTCCTGCAATGTGATCGTAAAAAGTTAATCACCTGATGACCACGCGGGCATCAAAATCAAAATGCCCCCAGTCCAAATTAATTTGGCCTGATAAGTACATGCAGAAATTAACACATCTGACATATAAATAGCCTAAAGCATATTCTGATCATCCATCAAATTCATCATACTTTATGTGATCCCAGTCAAGAGGTCAGTAATACACAACACCACCCTCACGTGACAGATTTTACATTGCAGTTTTTTCTCCACATGTATCCTGGGTCTGTTCATCTCATTTACCTGTGAGGAAAGACCACCTGCCTTCAAAAAGACCACATTTTGGTTGCAACCAATCCCCCTCCTCCCCCCAACAAAGGGTTCTCTGTGACAGGATCACGTGTATGATTGTACTGGGTCAGAGGCAGTGAAAACCCTGATGCACAAACCCATGACCTCCCACTGCACTGGTATGTCAGATGTTAACCCTTGGCACGCTAGCTACAACATTTCAAATAAAAACGTGTCTGTTTACAATTTCTGTAGAAGTCTGTAAGAAACCTAAGCAAAATCTGTTAACCGTCCTCCCACAGAACAAACGTAAGTCAACAACTTTCCTTGGTGTGGAGTTAGGTGCTGAAGGGGCCAACTCACACCAAGGCTGGCTGTTGACTCAACCTGTGCCAGCTGCGACTAAAGTCCAACTACTCAGTAGTTTGACTTACGTCGCAGCTGGCACTAATAACTTAAGATGAACTGCTCTCCATTATTTATAAGGATGCTAGATTCACATTTGTTGTGATTTCAAAGACCCTTCAATCAAGTACTAACATGTCTCTAGTTCCAGAGAAGATAGTGGTTCGGGTCAACAGCTTTCCTTGTTGTGCTTTGGGTGCAATGTGCCCAAAAGTGCACTGTGGAAAGCTATTGACTCCTGAAGTCCAAAACTAGGTACTGCAAGAGTTAACACAATTAACATGAAAGTAAAGCACAACAGAGTCAATTAAGCAGCCATCACTTGACATCCAGACAGTGTTGGCTACACTTCATGTCTGACCCAAGGTCACAGTGCTGACCCTTTGTCCAGCTGGTACACTCTATTGGACCAACATTGATACCATCACTGAAGTTGGATAGACTTTAAGCCAACGTGATCTACCTTGATTCAACATCGAGCTGACTTCTCGTTGCTTGCCGCAGGGTGGCTTTCACTGCAGTGGAGGCAACAAGCCAGATATATCTGCATGACAAGTTGTCGATCACGGGTTTTTCATTGAAAATAACAGCTGTACATGACTGTGATGGAGACATAATATATCTGCAGGCCAATAACAGCTAGCTTCTGGCACCAGCCAACTTATCCTTATTAATTGGCTTCATCAGATCATTTGGATGATGGATTGCTCCATATTGGGGGAAAAACAATTCATGTATGCACATGCAATGGGCCAACGCCTAGCTCTCTAGTTGAGAAATTATGCATTCAAGCCGAAAAATATTTGTCAAGACTATCTACATACACCTGTCCCCTTTAAACTAGCGGTCAAATGTCAACTGCTTCAAAGTTTTTGGCTAATTGCAACAGTAATGAAAGATCAAGTTTAACATTGTAGATGAGACTTAATTGGCATAATAATATAGCAGCAGTCAACAGCTTTCCTTAGTACATAATGGTCATGCCCTATCTACACCAATAGAAGCTGATGAGATCATATTCAGGGTGGATCCTGGGTCCATGACCCCCTAAAAAGTGAAAAATATTGCCCCAGCACCTGCTCAAAAAACTAGATCATTTACAATGGACTGTATATGAATGGGGTCAAAATGCTTCTAAAATGGACCCATCCTTGAAAATCCTTAATGTCATCCATGGACTCCGTCCTAGTTTAAGGGGTCAAGTTTAACCCATCTTGTACCAAAAGAATTTTTTTCTACCCATGTGGAGCAACATAAATTTGACCTATCGATTCAAATTACTTACAAATTCAAAATGTACCAATTTTAAAATGAAATCAGAGATTGCTGGATCCATATCCCCCCCCCACCCACCCACACACACACACCTCATTTGTAACGTTGGTAATCACAGGTCCCATTTAAAATATGCCTTACGGTGATGCATAAGCATCTGCAAGTCGGAAGTCCTAATTCAAAAAGCCTTCTAGTAATCACCCAGACACATGGACAGAATGATGGGCGGACAGATGGACAGAACCTGTGCAATATATGAAGGCTTTTAACTTGAACTAGCCTCTTAAAGAGGACTATAATCCTGTGCAATATGAAAGCCTACATCAAAAACTTCTCAAGGTATCATTTGAAAATCAAATTCTCTAATGTGGCTCTGTGACCTTGGGAATTGGGTGAAGGTCACCCATCTTCAAACTTGACCTAGCCCTTATACAGAACTATAAAGATGTGTGATATGAAAGCTCTTGGTATAAAAGTACCCAAGTTATCATGCAGAAACATTGTGGAGGGACATATGGGCAGTGAATGTTTTTTATGCGTGTTCCTCCTTCAGGAGGGGGGAGGGCATAATAAGTACTACCAATGAACCTGGCAACCATGTTCCAGCTTCTGCAAGAACAAATGGAGCATGAGTTACCAGGCTATAACCATTTCTCTCCACGTTGCAGTGCCCCCCATGACCTTGACGTTTGACCTCCAGGTTACCAATCAGTGTTCCTCATTAAAGCCTTACCTTGATCCATGTTTTAATCAAGTGTGATGAATTCCTATCAAATCCTTCTATATATTGCATAGAACACATTTTTCAAATAGCCCCATGACCCTGACCTTTGACCTCAAGGTAACTTGTAAAAATCAAAAGGGAATTCTCCTCCAGATACATAAAATGTCTAACTATAATGAACTTCTATCGAATACTTCTAGAGATATTGCACAGAAACAGATTTACATTGCTAATGCTCCTGTGACATTGACCTTTGACCTCAAGGTCACGAAAGGCATTAATTAGCAAAGACCAATATGAATACACATTGTGACCAAGTTTGATGAACTTGCCTTTAATTATTCTGGAGATATTGCACAAAACTCCATTTTAGTTGCAAGTGACCTTGACCTTAACCTTGGAGGTCAAGATCACCCATAAACAATCCCAGCCAATGTTTGACGTACATGCATATTTTGAAGGCAATTGAATAATAACATGGAAAGTTACTGTCCAGAAAAAAAAAAAAACAGATGGACAGACAGACCAACCAGTTGATTACCACAGGGCTCCTGCACCGATGTGGGGCCCAAAATATACAACAGTGTACTCACAAGGGATCAATCATTAGCCCCCACCCCTCCAACAAAAACCCATGAAAAAAGTACTCTTTCTCTGTCTGTCTCTCTCTCTCTCTTTCTCTCTCCCTCCCTCCCTCCCCTCACACACACACACACACACACACACACACACACACACACACACAGATCTATCCATCCATGAGGATCACACTTGGGCAAAAACAACAAATCTTTTACTTTGGTGTTTCTTCCAAAGCACCACCTAAATCTTTAATCACTCCCTGACCCCTTTGATCTCAATCCTTATTCAGGCATTCATGGCACTCACATATGACTGTAATTTCACTTTAAACCTGGGATCAAAGGGGTTAAAATGACAATGGAGAGATTTATGCCCCATACCTGGGGTATAATGGGGTTCACGGGCCATATGAAGGCACTGCAGTAGCCACCTGATTGAACTTTTCCTCACCTGACCCTCTCCCCTCCCACAAAAATGATAGTCTTGCACTGGTCTACATGGTAACAGCTAAAATAGCATTTAACCCTTCCATATTCAAGTCTCCCAAAAGCACCTCGGTGTAAATTGTTGTCTGCCTTATTGTTTTCACTCAAATTCCTTGTCACTAGAAAACGTTTTCGCTGCGATTTGTATGTAAGACCATTTATAATGGAACATCCTAGGTCAACAGTTTTCCTTTTAGTTGGGAGCACTGTGCCCAGAGCACACCAAGGAAAGGTACTGACTCAGTCGTAACATGACCAGGCAGCTTCAGTAGGGAAGAGTTAAGGTTCTCATCTCAGATAAAGTAAAATTCTCAAGAAGATTATTTTCATGGCATGTTATCAGTTATTTTTCCCAAGATGCATCTTTCTCACTATGAGCAAGGAACCAGATACTCAGAGCACTTGGAGCTACCAGATAGATATTTTTTTTACTATAATGTGATCCAGTTTAAATGAAAAATATGTTTTACAATTACAGCCAGTTAGTCAAAAACACTGAAGCAGATGACATAATATTGGACTACAAGCTGTTTTTCACCAGTTCAAGGAGGAGAGAGTTAATTGTGGCAAATGAGAGATAGAAATTACTCTTCTACCCCCTTCTTGTTTAGTCAATGAGATGGCACAGGTTGGTAGCTTGACAGGTTATGAATTAAGTGCCCCACATTAACAGAAGGAGGGGGAAGTCGGGGTCCTCTGTACAATTTTTTGAAGCCAATATTAGCTATACATAACCAGAAAATACTATTGTGCATCTTAAAAACTGATCACGCTGAAACTAGAAAGTTAAGGACGTACACTTATTTTATAACCCTCACCTTTTTGCTAATTAATGCCACAAGCCCCATGCTAAATCGGTACAACTTCAAGATCCATGCAAGAAATTCCTGGCTCTGGTGGGTGTGTCAAGAAAATATCTGGCATTTTGAACATGGTGAGCTGTAGAGGTCACCAAACTGACCTCTCCATCCTGCGATCAGATTCATCCCAACAGCTCTCTTTGGCTATATGATGTATACGAGAATGTTAATGAAAGTTATTTACTAAGGACTTGTGCCTTGGTTCTATATTTTCTTCTGACGTCTTTCTGACAACCAGAATGTAGTGAAAATCCTATTTTGATATTACATACGAATAACGCAGATTTTGAAGAAATATTTCAGACATATTCTACATTTTAGTTTCTTACAGAATTATGATGCATACTTTTTTTTTCCAATTGGGCAGAGAATACTTAAGAATCATACATCTAACCTGTCCACTTGCCAAAAACAAATTCCAGTTTGACCCTTTCCTCCTTAAACCAGCCAAAAACAGCTGGTGGTCAATGTTGTCTGCTTCAAGGTTTTCCGCTGGTCTCAACAGAAATGAAAAACAATTTGACTGAGAATTGCACACAAGACCTTTTAAGATCATATGCCGCAGGTCAACAGCTTTCCTTGGCATGGATTGGGCCCAACCCATGCCAAGGAAAGCAGTGTTCACCCAGTCTTAATTCAATTTGAAAGGGTTAAGTGAAGACTTTTGCCCCTAGACACTGGTCATCATTGCATTTTGGAATGTGGGGAGATCATATATGCATGTGATGTAACTTTCTTCCACTGTGGCTCCAAATGTTCCAGTAGCAGCCCTTACAGTTCAAGAACTCAAGCACGAGGCCAGGTGAATGGATCACTCACCTTGTTCAGCTACTATGCATACAAGTCCTTCTCAGAACTCCAGCTGCCTCCAGGGGATAGGGATAAGGGTTGATTGTAGACCGTACCACACGTAACTGGTCCACAGAAAATCCTGCTCTTCTCTTTGCCATACAACCCCCCTCTGAAGATATGACCCTGCAAGCTACAGTGGATTCATCTGGTTGGACTGTTCATGCTGTCTGCCTTATACTAGTCCCTCCTTTGAGAGACCACTCTTGCAAGAGACTACCTGGCTACAGAGACCATGGACATTTATCAGATACCTGATGCTATTTCTTTCAGACGCTTGGTGCTATCTCCTCTTTGTACCTTGACCTGTCCTGGGGGTAAGACCATTCAGTGGGTGGTTTCTGGAAAGAAAACTATCCTCCCACTCTCCCCTCCCCCCCCCCCCCCCAGTCAGAACTCCTGGATCCTCAGGTCTAAGATTCTAAGATAAGCCCTGACATTATGCAGTTATCACTGAACATTTTAGAATGGCATTTGATCGGGAATGGCAAAGTTGGTACCTCAAGATGACTCTCCCTTAAAGATCGCTTCAGCTGGTTGAGGTTGTGTGGTTATTTTGTAATCACATCTATCATAACTTCTCACCTACCAGTAATTGTAACCTACATCAAAAAATCTGTGAGCAAAAATATGTAGTATTTTTCAAAGGGGGGGAGGGGAGGGGTCTACACAAGCATAGAGAGCACAAGAAAAAAACGTCTTTCGTGTACGCAATCCTTTCAAAACATTTTTTTTAATGTACCTTTGAAGTTCATACAAGGCTTGTACCCCTGCCAGCTAAATGAACTTGTCAATGTGCTTCCTGCCGAACCTAGTCACAAACAACCAGAGGTTCAACGCTCTCTGCTTCTTGGTCTCATGCACATCATTCCAATGGGATTTACCTGCAATTCTCATCGGAAATGTTTTTTAAATTAATATTGAAATAAGTAAAACCCAGGCAAGCAGACGATGTTAGATCGTCAGTTGTTTCTGGTTGGTTTGATCGAGACGGGGTCATTCCAGTGATGAGGATTTCAGTCTGATCCCAGGAGGCAAACGGTAAATTGTCAACTAACAATTGAGACTTGCAAGTGTCACAACATCTACTGTTGTGCAAGTGAATTTTCACCTTGGGCCAGCGTTTTCAAAAACATAGACAAAGATGAGCATGGGGCATGTCCTTAACCCTAAGGCACCATGGGTCAATGTACGTAGGGTCACCAAAGGTACTAAATATTGCACGTACTGACAGCAGCGGCACACTTCATAACAGGAACATCTTATTTTGATGCTCTGGCTTTTTGTTTGTATTTTTTTTGGGGGGGGGGGAGGGGCAGAAATTTTAATCTTGTTGAATCAGTCAAACAGAAAATGTGAACCATTTTTAGGGATCCAACTCAATGCACAGAAATTACTGGTAAATGAGAGACTGAAAATAATGACAAGTTGGTAACTTTCTCAAAAACGGTACAGGCCTTAATTGGTCAGACAAGGCATGTTATTGCCTGCTAAGCAGACCTACATGTAAGGCCCTGGGCTATAGGACTGAAGAGGCAGGTTATGCCAGAGCTTAAACGGCAGTTCTCCATGCAAAGAAATCTGAAATATCTGTCTCAAACCTGGGTAAACAGTGGGCTTTGTCTGGTGAGTGTTGTCCCCAGCTTTTCAACAGAGCAGGGCACCTTTCATCTAAAATGGTACTTTTAACCCTTTCCCCCTTAAACCAGCCAAAACTGGCTGGTGGTCAAATGCCATCTGCTTCAGTCTTTTCAACTAATTTCAACAGTAATGAAAAACAATTTTGACTATGAATAATGTAGATAAGTCCTATCAAGATCACATGCCCCAAGTCAACAACCTTCCTTGGCATGAGTTGGGCACTTAGTGCCCAACTCATGTGAAGGAAAGTTGTTGACTCAAACTGTGTCAATTCAAGGGGGAAAGTGCTAAGCTACAGACAACACTGGTAAAATGTATGGTGAAATCAGGTACCCTTATGGAACAATGAAGTCTTCAGTTTTGAGGATGAGATCTATGCATGAGCTACACAATCAGAGCACACACTTGTGTTTATGTTCATTGACTGGCTTGTTTTCTCTCCCCTGAGGCCCCTTGCCACAATGGATACAATGAGTCACCAAATCCATTTGTCCCTGTCTCATCCACATGTGACTTAAGAGCAATTTTTACTTCTTGTTTTGACCTTCCTTGCCTGCTGCGCGAGTTCAGTGTCATGCTTGCCTATCAAACAGACCATTTTGTACATACTTCCTTACATACACCACTTTGCCTGTTGACCTCTTTTTATCTTATGTGATCAGTGATTTCAAGGCTGTGTAATCCATACAGTATGAGACCAAAATCCACATTTTAAAACTTCAGAGACCAGTTGTCCTCATCTAATAACCCTCCCCCCCCCCCCCCCCCCAAGAAAGGCCACTTCTGCATGCAGTATGGTACATGTGCTTTCGCATTTTATTTTCCCCCATCCGGAGGTGTCTCCATTTTTAGAAGAGCACCTTTCTGGTGCACTTGGGGTGGCTTTACAAGTGTTTGGGGCGGGAGGGGGGGGGGTACTATAATCAAGTGACATTTCTGACCTGGAACTTTGCCAAGTGATGGTCACTTTCTTTGATCTGGACTCCCAAGTTATTTTTAAAGTGGAAAAATGATTATAACTTGTGAGCCAGAACAAATGGATACCTTGTGAACAATGGTAGCACTGTGTTGAAATTGTGAGGGGGGGGGGGGTGAGGAGCAGGGGTATTTTCATTTCACATGACTATCCTTTTTTTTATCTTATGTGATCAGTGATTTCAAGGCTGTGTAATCCAGTGATTGAGGTTTACACACACACACACACACACACACACACACACACACACACACACACACACACACACACACAGATATATAAAATTCAATTTTTATGAAGATTGTGATTGCATTGAGGATTTAAATTTTGTGTGAGCTGCACTGCCCCCTCCACTCCCCCTAGTAAAGTCAAACTTGCCCGTTCCATGAGGCCCCCTCCTACTTAGAGCATGGCCTTTCCCTCTATTATACCCACCCCACCCCGTATGATACCCCGTATGATACCATCGCTACTGAAGGCCACTTTCTGCCCTACAGGTACAGATCCATTTAAATCTGGGTAATATGGATTGGAAAAGAGCACTCCCATAGCCACAGATTCTGCCATGATGGTTTTTATAAAGCTTTCCATATTCCCTCAAAAAAACTTCATCTGTCTCAGTGCAGATCTCAGTGCAGAATGGAAGTGATATGTCTTCCACAACTTGTTATTTTTCAAAGGATACGTATTAGTAACCAGGGGTCGACATTAAGGTTTTTTGTCTGGTTGTCCCCCAGAAACTTCTTCCACATTTTGGGTCAACCAGTGGGTTAAAGTCCCACAGAGCTCAAAATTTTTGGTTGCCCTGACTAAAAATTTGGTTGCCCCAGACAACCGGGCAGTCCTTAAATGTCAAGCCCTGGTAACTTGATTCTGATAAAGGCCCTGAACGCAAACTATTTCTTTCCAAGTTATTTCTGCTCTACCCTGGCTACACAAACATGCATGCACATGTGTGTAGGGGTGTGTGTGTGTGATAGCGAGAATGAATGCTTCTGTTGATTTAACATAGAATATGATACATATGACAAAGTATGATGTTTTATAGGGAATTGGATGCACCATTATCATAAAAAACATGGACCTTATGACAGAAAATGAACCAACTCTCTCTCTCTCTCTCTCTCTCTCTCTCTCTCTCTCTCTCTCTCTCTCTCTCTCTCTCTCTCTCTCTCTCTCTCTCTCTCTCTCTCTCTCTCTCTCTCTCTCTCTCTCTCTCTCTCTCTCTCTCTCTCTCTCTCTCTCTCTCTCTCTCTCTCTCTCTCTCTTCTCTCTCTCTCTCTCTCTCCTCTCTCTCTCAAATCGGGCTAACTTGAAAACTGTGGACGCTATCACGCCAATGAGCAAAACTTTACGACCAGATGGAGAGACCTGAGCGGTCGCATAAGCTCTGCAACCTTAAGTCAACAGGGCTAAAAAAAAGAGAGAGAAAAATGAATGTCCGTGATTTTTTTATATCTAATTCACTTTTCCAAATATGTGCTTTCGGAAATGGATGGAGCCCAAAATATGGACACCTCAATTAGGGTTTTTCATAACTGCAAAGCAATATACTGATGCCAAAATATATGACATGTGTTATGGTTTTTTTTTCTTAACCACATGCACATATGAATTCTGTGCCCCCCCCCCCAAAAAAAAATGATTAAACGTGTAAACAGTTATTTCCACACTTGTAGAGGGTTCCGACATCGACATGTTTGCCACAAAGCTGAATGGTATAATTGGATAACAAAGTTGGAACTCTAGTCAGGTTTAATCGCTGGGTCATGTCCATTCTTTATAAACAAAAAACAAAAAAACTTTTTAACATATTTCCATCAATATTTTTCACTCCATGACAGGTAGTAGTTTTATCCAAAAAATGCCCTTTGTGTCTCACTTATCCTTCAGGCACGTCCCGCTAATTCTGACTCAGATAATGCAGAAATAACATAAAAATGGTAACTGTTAAACATGAATTATGAAAAATTATAATGCTATAATATTCAAAGCATAGAATCTGAAATTCAGTCTCACAACATGAAAATTTACCAAGTGCCTTGGGCACTACATGTATACAGGAATCAATGAGTGTATGTATGTGTGTACGTACATAATTGACTTTTTGAACTTTAAACAAATGATACATCACAGCACAACTTACATGTATGTTCAGTCCACAGTCATTCAAATTTTTCCATCATCATGCAGGGTTTTTAGTTTGTTAACATCAGCTATCACTCTCACATGGACACCACTCACAAATTGTCCATGCAGCAGCTGGAAAAAATCTGCATTCAGTCTGTCAGTCTCTCTCACTGTTGCTATATCATCAGGCTCGAAAATAACAGCAATCTGGTTCAACATGGCAAAGCTTGACATCAAGCTTTTTTTTTTCAGAGCTTATTCCACCCATCAATTTTGCCTCAATTTACACGACACACAATAGGTTCAATCTCATAAAGCTTAGTATTTTACATGTCCCATACTGACTCCTAGCCTGTCCTGGCAAAACACACTCATGACCCAGACAGTACGCTCCACATTGTTTCCCTGATTCAGCCACAGCACCCATGCAAGTTATGAGGGTTACCCTGCATGGGTAATTAAACCCTTAAACCGCTAATTACAGCTATAGTCGTTTTCTCATTACTGTTAAACATATAATGGTTGAAAGATTCAAATTCCTCATGATAATACCTTTCATTCAAATACCAGCAAGCCTGGTCTAAAGCAAAAAGTAGTCTTATAGTCAACAGCTTTCCTCAGGGCACTTTGCACGCATTGCGCACAAAGTGCCCCAAAGAAAGCTATTGACTCGGTCTTACATCAGTGCTTTAATGGTTACGAATATACCACTTATGTTGTACAAATTAGCAAATCTGCAAATGGTTCTTTTGGTACCGCAGATTTTTAAAAAATTTCCAGTATTGACAGATCCACATTTCCCAACAGACATGAGAAGTGGTACACACCATATACTCTGTTGGCATGGCAACCAAAGTCAGTCAACCAATCAGAAACTGAGTCGCTTTTCCAGTGCTAAAACAGTGATTCTCCAAACCAAAAGGAGAGGAGAAAACACAGAGATTGTCCATTGTCTTTGCAAAGCTGACCAGGAATATTTACCTCACAGGCTTATTATGTACATGCAGCACTCATCTTACATATAAATGTTCTCACTCTACCACACACTGTATTCAAAACACAACCTACTTTCAGATAAGAGTAATATTTGTTAATGTTTTTTTTTACATGTACAACTTGCATTGCACTCAACTGATATAAATTTCCACCATTTGAGCCAATGAATCGTATGGACACAGAAATGATTTCATTTACATGTAGATTGGTCCCTGTCTTCAAAGACCACTCCTGAGAGACAGACCACTGTCTGTGAAGACAACTCTCTGGATAAGTGTACAATATTTGGGACTTTTTAGGTTATTAACCCTTTACCCCTTAAACCGGCCAAAAACCGCCTGGTGGTCAAATGTTGTCTGCTTCAGTGTTTTCAACATCAATGAAACAATTTTGATTGAGAATTGTAGATGAGCTCTATCAAGATCTCATGCCAAGGAAAGTTGTTGACTCAAGTGTCAATTCAAGGGGGAAAGGGTTAATATCTCCTATTAGAGAGCACTTGCTTTGAAAGACCTACCAGTGTTCTTTTTTTCTGTCAAGAGTGTCAAAAAAATGTACAATGCTGATAAACCGACAGACAGGAGGCCTAATAATGTAAAATCTACCATTTACTATCATTCAAAATATTTGTACTAATTTGATTGATATATAACACTGACTTTTAATCAATGTATTCTAAGTGAAGGGATATCTGCCCAGTTCATTTCAAAGTGCCATATTTCCCTGGTCTGTCTTCTACATCATTAAAACACAGGACCACACTTTCCACAATCAGTGTACTTTTTGCCACACATGTTTTAAACCACGCCAAAACAGCCCACCTTTTTTACAAAAAAAAATTGTCAGGCCAGATGTATTAATCAAGCATGATCCTGGCTGCTACTTTATTGTAAGTTTGGCTTGAGACCTAGGATTACCTGTAGAGAACAGATCTGACTAACTTCTGACCCAAAATGGGCCCCACAAGTGACCCAACCGTACACAAACACCATATAAGATGATACATGTATATATCATGGTGTTCGTGTCAGTGTGAAGTTTTACATTAACCCATTTACTCTCGGCTCATTTCACCCCCTACCCAGTTCAGTTTCTGATTTTCTAACACCTTAACATCCACTTAAATACATTTAATGCGGATTGTAGATCTAAACTCCTTATGATCAGAGCTTTCATTTAAGTAGCCACATGCCCAGTCTAACCACTTCCCCTTGAATTAGGGCTAAGTGAACAGCTTTCCTTGCCATGGGTTGGGTACTAAGTGCCCAACCCATGGCAAGGAAAGCTGTTGACATGGGGCATTAACTTGACAGGTCATCTAATATTCTCCTTCAACTTATTTTCCTTACTGTTGAAATTAATCAAAAACTAGAACAGACTGATTTTCCAACAGAAAATCAAATGTCTCCCGGTGGAACACTTATGTCTCTGAATAAGCTTCAGGTGATAACAAATTACAAATGACCAAGTTTGCTTGAAAATTACAATCCTATTTTAGCTCTCACTTAGATACATTACTCTAGCAATTTTCATCAAGTTCTTCCAAGACTTATTGCAGAGAAACCAATTTCACATAAATGACCCTGTGACCTTGAAAATTAGGTCAAGGTCACCCAAATACGATCCCAACCTTGGCCTTACCTTGATACATAATCCTACCAAGTTTCATCAAATTCCATCATGTTCTTCATGACTTATCCAACGGAAACCAATTTCACATAAGTGACCCTGTGACCTTGAGAATTCCCTCAAGGTCATCCAAATACAATCCCAACCTAGGTCTTGCCTAGATACATAATCCTACCAAATTTTGTCAAGTCCTTCAAGACTTATCGCACGGAAACCAAGTGTTGAAGAACCTGAACAACAAGAAGAAGCAGAAGAAGCGGAAGAAACGGGCACTAAAACAATATGTCCCCCGGCTTCCATCGGGAGACATAACGCTTAAGCAGATGACAACTGAACAGCAGCTAGATTTGGCCGGTTTAAGGGAGGAGGCTTAAAGTCATTGCCAGGCAAGTGGCCCTGAATTCCCAGCTTACCTGCCCGGCAATGCAAAAACTAATGACATGCATCTTCAATTAGTCACTGTAGCCTCATAGGAGTCATACATGAGTCAATAACTTTCCCTGAAGCATGTTATCAATGTCAACAGAAGCTCCAGACGTGGAGCACACATGACTTAACGCTTTCAGTGCCAAGCGCGACTAAAGTCAATCTACTTTTAAAAGTCAAACTACATGTATTCCGAATTATCACAAGGATCCCAGATTTGTATTTCTTCTAAAAAGACCTTTCCTTCAAGCACTGGTATGCCTCTTGTTCCAGAGAGAATATCCCAGGTTAACAGCTTTTCTTGATGTGCATTGAGCACATTGCACCCAATGCACGCAGGGAAAAGCTGCTGACTCAGTCCCAAATTTGGCACTGAAAGAGTTTAGGTCTAGGATATGATTCCCATCCATAATACTCTCTGTGAACACGTAACATCTGGTGACGTTTGACACAAAATCAGCTTGGTTCGCAGGGCTGGGAATGTCATAAAGCCACTGCTCTTAACTCCCTAGGATAAAATAGAATTTATAATACTCCTTTGTTGAAACTCTTCAGTGATTTACGCGACAGATCTCTCCTCACAGATTTGAAAATACAGTGGTACTTGTCCTGAGAGACCCCTTCAATAAGAGACCGCATATCTTTTTAAGACCACTCTTTCAGAACACTGTGCTATCTTTTCCATGTTATTATACCTCTAATGAAAGACCAACTGTTTTGAGAGACCACATTTTTACCTGCCCTAGAGACGGTCTCTCAAGACAGGGACGACTGTATTAACTCCTGGAGACAGGTGCCCTTCCATGTTTGACTCACTTGTGTCAACAAGCAAGTCATAAAGCAGAGGTCTGTCTGCACTATCAGCTCTTTTCCTGTTATTGTAAAAAGTACTGTGACTAACCCATGCAAGAACAATATTGCACGGACATGATCACATGCTGTCAAACAAACTCTTTCCAGTCTTGTGATCATCTTAACTCCTGCTATATCAGTTTAAGATAATCTCTGGCTATAAACATGGTGGCATACTTAACATACCCTCTTATCCTAGCAGCCAGTATTGTCGCTCAAAGTCTGTAGCATTACGGCACACAAAATACATTTGTTTCATGAACTGAGTAAGGATCAAGAAGAACCAGGACTGAGTCAATAACTTTCCACAGGACAGACTGGATGTTCACACTCAGCCTCTGCCAATTGTGTGAATAAAATACGTATAAAACAACCTCTGCTACAACAAGGTGTTGACCAGCACCTAGATAATGTTTTTTTGTTTGCATATCACTCTTACCAATCACAACAAGATTTTTATAGATACTCATACAAAGACCTTTCATTCAAGTACCAGCATGCCTATACATTGTATCTCCAGGCCAAGGAAGAATAAGTTAGCACTGACTGGGATACGTTAGCATTGACAGGATTAAGTTAGCACTGACAGGCTTAAGTTAGCACTGACAGGCTTAAGCTAGGCCTTTCTACCACAAAATTTGCAAAACTAGAGAAGGGACAATTGGCCCACTTTCCTGGACATGTCGCTCCTCCCCTCTGATATCATCCATTTACACAAATTACTGATACATATATGCAAAATTACAAAGCGTTCTGGCATTTTAAAAATATTGGAGAAGTTTGGATGTGAGATAGTTAATCCTGATCATACACATTGTACTCAGTAAATAGGTCAGAACAAGATTGACATGTGGGTCACAGGGACTCAGAGATCTTAGTCTTATTCATTAAAAAAAAAAAAGATCATTTCTTCTTGCAGTTATGATGGATAGCAGCGCCATGACCTTGACCTTCAATATTTTAGAATGAAGTGAAAATTAGAAGAAACATATATACCCCTACCATTTCAGCTTGATGAGGTACCTGTGTACCAAACATCAGGCACATCAAGGGACAGAAAATGCAAAATACAATGCCTACCCTTTACAGAAAGGGGGAAAAATGCCCCTGCCCACAAGCTACGTGCACCAGACGACCTGAATCTGTTGGAGCATTTCTGAGATATGATGGTAACAAACGCTGACTGAACAGGACTGACATACAGGAAAACATGTCCGTGTCATCTCTGCCATTGAGGAAGGCATCAAAACATTGAAGCACACAACATATGACACCCAGCCCATTTAAGGAGCAATGGCTAATCTGGTCAACTTATCCTACGTACCAGTGGTAAGTACCCCAACACTAAACAAAACATGATGGTACTAGAGTGAAAGTTCTTCTTATCAGGAATTTACATGCATGATCCCTGGGCTCAAAATGAATATTTTAGTTACTAGCGAAACTTGCAACAGACATGAACACATGCAGAAGCTAACTTAAGCTTATTTTAATAGTTTGTAAACAAAAGCACTTAAATTACTGGTAAATCTCATCAGCCACACAAAAACCTGTAGTGAACAACCCTAATTTCTATCAGCATTTGGCTGATGACTTACTGGTAGCTGGTGCTTATTTCAAGCCCTGCAATGCCCCCCCCCCCCCCCCCCCCGAGTAACTCTAGCCATGGACATTCAGGTAAAACATTCCTTACATCCAAGGACCAAGGAGTACATAATTAAGAACACGTATCATGCCCCCTTTGGACCTTACTTGTTATATACAGTGGTGTTCCTCTGCTGAGGCCACCCCAAATGCACCAGAAAAGTGGCCTTATAAAAGGCGTGGCCTCTCTTGAGCGGTAATATACAATGAAAATGCCATACTTGTTGCATGGAGAAGTGGCCTTTCTAGAGGTGGTGGCCTCTCTTGGGGGCGAAGGGGGGAAGTTTATAACAGGGGGACCACTGTATTGTAATATAAATGTCCAAACTGACATTCCTTCTACCCCCTCCTCCTATCCTTGTGTTCTCACCCATGGTGTCTTACAGCTACAGTGAAACCTTATTAAAATGACTCAATCTTTCTTCCATAAAAATGTCTCGGACATCGGAATGTGTCAAATAACAAAGGCACTTGACCTTATCTCTTTGAGTGCCACATTTTGTCCCGAGTCAAAAGCTTTCCTTGGTGCGCTTTGGGCACAATACACCTTAAGCATGGTGAGGAAAGCTGTTGACCTGGACTATTATATTCTATGTAATTGTAGGCCTCCTGCTACTTGAATGAAAGGTCTTTTTTTCAAGGAACAGGAATTTAGCACCCTTCTTATAATTTCAGATCAGTTCATTTTAAGTAGTTTGACTTCAGTCTCAGTTGGCACTGAAATAGTTTTAAGTCACAAAACAATGGCATCATCATATGAATATGACACATATCTGACTATCATTATAATGAGCTATCACAAAATAAATACCGTGCATGTCAAATTTGCATCCTATGAAGTGATTCACAATCCTTTTCCCCATTTTTTTGTGCTTAATGACATTCAAGGTTATCACAATATGTATTTTTTTTCAAAGTATATACTCAGACTCACTCAGACCCAGAACTAGTTTATTTGACCAAAAAACACATTACTTATGAATTGGTACAATTAGAAATGTAGTTTATTTACTTTTTTTTCTCTCTCTCAGTCTCTCATAAAGAGACCAATTATTGTAATGTTGCATTATTAATATAGTGGTGCCCAGCAAGATATGGTTTCTCCTCTGGCCACCAACATTAGGATGTTCCAAAGAAACTCAATGTATGTGTATTTTGAAAATAAAGTTCATATCATATCACTTTCTTTGTATTCTGCACGACCTGTCTGTCCCGAAAGCTTGTGCATCAATTTGAGCAGTAAACTTTCTATAGGTTAGAACTACTTTACGGTATTGTACCACCAAGAAATGGAAGAGCAGGCTGAAGTTTATTGGCCAGAAATACTGTGAACACACACACACAGTTGCCTCTTTCTGTACTGACTGAGATCTGAGGTTACACTGGTCTAAACAAATCCATTTCCCCCCTTGGTATCAGTACCGGAGGGCTCACTATTTAACTTTAAAACTACAGTCACAGCAACACAACTGTATAATTTCACTGGCCAAACTGGCTACATGGAGGCATATTTTAGCCAAATCCATCAAATATTAGCATGTGGCTCATAGGCTGATGGCTAGCATCATCCAAGATGCAGACCTGGGTGTCCAACTAATACGCCATCAGAAGCACTTTGATTTTAAAACGCCTCTGGCAGCAACTGTAGTCCCAGTTAACATGAAAGCAGCTGAAATTTTGTGTGTGTGTACAAATAATTAACTTGTCACCATATTGTACAATTTGGTGCCTCTGCACATTTTAAAAGCAGACTTGATGCATAAACATTTGACATACATGTATTCCATCGTGCACAGTACATGCACAGACTCTGCGCAAGTCCCACAGGAATGATGTCCACCGTTCGTTTACATTCACCCAGCTGCAATTTTAACTGTTTCAGTGCTAATCACATCTTAAGTCTATCTACTTAAGTCAAACTAGTCTGAATTATCATCCAGATCCCAGATTTATATTCCTTGTAAGAAGACCTTTCATTCAAGTACATGTACCAGCATGCCTATAGTTCCAGAGAGAAAACCCCAGGTCAACAGCTTTTCTCAGCATGCATTGAGCGTAATGCACCCAATATGCACCGGAAAAAGTTGTTGACTCAGTCCAAAATTTGGCACTGAAAGGGTTATCATAAGCCTATTTTACACTGAACCATTATACATTTGTACAACGTGAAATTTTCCATGTCTCTCCGGTGTGTCCATGTATAGCCACTTTTTGTTTCCCAGAGCAGGCTGATTTTGTTGGACAAGTTCATTTTGTTTGCGATCCCAGAATTTTTCTTTTTAATTCCTTGGCAACCTTAAGTAAAGTCTCACTAGAAAGTGCATTATGACCAAATCTAGTTCTTTTTGAGAATCCTTTCGGAGTCGTCCAACTCAGATTTACCTTAAGCGGCCAAGTAACCTTAGGGTCAAGGTCTATGATCCCACAGTCTTGCTAATACGTATTATTTGACATGGTTTTATCAATTTTTATCCTATCCTTCATGAATTATTGCAGGGAAACTTATTGATTTTAACTGGCTCCTTGACCCTGGAAATGAGATCACGGTCACCCAAATGCAATCACAAGGTAAAACTCACTACAATGCATGATCCAAACATACCCTACCTTAGAACTTTAATTCATAAAATATGGTCAAGAAATTCCATTTTTCACTACTAACCCTGGATTTTTTCTCAGAAACCCAGTGGTTTTCCACATCACCAATGAACATTTTTTTCTATATTTTGTCACACTGTAATTTCCATTTTATTCTATTTCACTCTTAAATAAATTACACTTTTTTAAAGGCAGCATAACTGTGACTGCTGTCACACTTACTACTGGCATAATCATACAAGATTGGTTTTTTTTTCCATAGAAAATTACGGTTTAGTTAATTTCTCGATGATCTGCCTTTCATAATAACAACAACAATAAAATCCCTTCAACCTACCTGACTATCTGCATGGGACAACTAAACTTTTGGTCAATGACAACTTGTGCATATTCCAACTTCTGAATAGACTTGACCTAGTCCTTGTCATAAAGTAAGGCAATAGTAGTTGACAGATTAGTAGCCCCCCCCCCCAAAAAAAACAACAACCCCCCCAAAAAAAAACTTAAAGTGTCAAACCCTGATATAATGATGATAAACTTAAAATTTCCCAGCCTATTCTCTAGCTTCTGACTAAAACTTATCATCTTCAGTGACTTGAACAGTTCACTTTCCATCAATTTTCGTAAAATATAACAAATTATTAAGTGTTTTTGTACTAAGACACTCCTGTGTCTCAGGTCATAAACAATTCTGGTATTTCTGCTCAGTCAATCTTATCCAGTAACAGCTGGAAACATTTCAAGAGAACGGTCAACTGTGTCGTCACAATTTTGTATATTGGACGCACAGGCCACAGCCACAGGGCACGCAGTGAAAAGGTTCTATGATCTGCCAAGTTTACATGCACAAGACCATTGTGGATGCACTCAAAGTGTCATCACTGTGACCACCGTAACAAATTGTGGATTTTCAAGATGCAGGAGCTACACATGTATGCTGGTATCTATCTAATATGCAAGGCTCTGTCATGATTCCATATTAAGCCCTTGTGGTATCGAGTCAACAGCTTTCCTTTGTGCAAATCCACCATAATGTGCCAGGGAAAGCTGTTGACTTCTCACTTATTCTTGATGAGCAAAACAAGTTGGCTTCCTTAAAATAAAAGAATACGAAGTGTGTGGACAGCAGTTAATTTGAATTTCATTCTTGATGATTTAACTCATTCTGTACTATTGTCACAGGCCTTGGTCAGTGGTTCTGGCACTGCCTGGCAAGTCATCATGCAGCTGTCCTTGCGGCAGCTGCAGCATGACTTACCAGGTAGTGCCAGAACCACTGACTTAAGACCATAGGCATGTTGGTACTTGAATGAAAGCTCTTTTTATGAAGAATTTAAATGTGCAATCGCCGTCTTAAATCTAGGTAAATATACAGAAAAATCAGGGATTTGTATGGAATGAGTTAAAAGAAAAAAAAAAGCAGCTGACATTGCTGACACTGTGCCATTTCTGGTAGTTTTCAAAGGGAAACATGCTGCATGGCAACCTTACAAGAGCTTGGTCCCTCCGGGTCAGCAACTGTTTCTAAAGCTGAAAGTGCACAGATGTGTTCTCCTTTATTATAAAATAAAGATCCTTCCTCTGTGTTAGGATCAGCCACACCTCACCCGAACTCTGATCCTTTCTAATCAATTCATGTGTTGTAGGTGTACATGTACTTCTAAGGTCTGCCAACCAAAATTTGACACCTTGACCTCTGTCGTGACCCTGAGGGATATAAAAGAGCTCCAGGACAACGTGACTTGAGTTGTATTGAGTGGATAATGATACACTGGCTGTCGCTTCTGTTGTATGTATGTATGCATAAACATGTGTACAGGTAAACACAAACAAATGTCCAAATTTCTATTTTCATATAGTCATGGGTACATGTGCCAAAACTTTGATTACAGTGTCCATGAAGTAAAGTAGCACATTGAAAACTTATTATAATCATATGAAATCAACTATAAAATTATTTTTAAATCGAACAAAATTTAAAGAAAAAGCAATACATGTAGCTGTTTACACGAATTTAGCCACAAGATTGGGCTCACTTTGCCTGCGAAGCGGCCTAGTGCTACACATAATGTAATGTACATACATAAGAACATTAGAGTCTGCTTCGCAGGCAAGGGCCCACTCTGCACAAATCCAATTCAATATACAGTTACTTAACATATCAGAGCTATCCTGACACCTGCTGAGGAGTTCCATTTTAAATACACTGAAGTGATTGTATTTCGGCATCTACATTCATAAAACTGTATATTTTCTGCTTTTGTACAGACGTGTAGTTTTCTCTCGCATGAACAGAAAGGTTGCAAGTTATTATGGTCAAACATGAGCGGTGCTTTTGTGAAGGGGTCTCATTTGGTTTAAACATATTTTGTTTAAAAAAACAATTGGCCAACAGGCACATTGCCTAAATGAAGACCTGTTGTACAAGCAGTGACGATACAGACATGGAAGTGTTGAACTGCCAGATAACTGATAGGGTCTCATTTACACTTTGCGACACAATTTCTCCAAACATATAACTGATGCAAGTTTGAAAATTGGCTAAATTGTACCTTAAATCATAACTTAGGAAGTCAATAATTGGCTTTTCTGTAAACACTTTTTTTTTTTTACTTTATGAGCATTCAAAGAGTTTTGGACAGACTCAAACAACTACATCATTTTTGGAGCTTCAAAGGTCATATAAAGAAGTGGAATATTTAAAAACTGAGAAATGACTTCCTAAGTTTCATTCTTATCTTCCAAAATCTCACTGAGTTGTAAGAATTGATTAAAAACTTTTTGAGCTAGGTTGTCACCAAATTTAAGATGTCATGTAAGAATACGTTTCCGAGAAATTTGCAGTGAAAGGTGAAAGAGAAGATGTGAAAGGGTAACAGGCCATTACATGTAATCTACTGCCTTCCTCACATTGTTCTTTTCTCTATGGTATAATCATGCAAAGGGATGTGTTGTCACAGTGAAAAAAACATTAAAATACATAGGAAATGAAGATTTTTTTTCTTATCTTGATATATGTTTTCAGCTTGTTTGTTTCACATGTATTTTGCTCTTTTGATCATGAGCATGACTGTGGCTTATATTGCTAAATAAACGGGGTACCTGATTAGACCAGTTAATGTGTGCATAACAGAAAATCGTGCCTCACTGCACATACCCTGGCTGGTGCTCAGGTGGATTAGCATGTCTAAATAAACACTGACACCTGCCTTGACTTTTGACAGATGTTTACAGTGATGAACAATTTCACGTTTAATTTTCTCACAAAAATGAAAACGTTAAGACAAAGCTATTTGATATGATGGAAAATCATCAATAACTTTTACCGAAAATGACAAAAAGTCAATTTCAACGGGATGTTATCTTCAAAGCATATTGACCTATTGCTCTGATACCTTAATATGCGCCTTACACTAACCTCCTCTAAGCCAACAACCCTAAACAAACAAAATTGTCAATTAGACAAAATCTAAACAAAAACAAAAAAAAACCCAAAATAGATTGAATGACACTTTTAAAAGATATATACCAATAACCCTTAAAGCACTAATTTAAGACGGATTCAACAAGCTTTCCTCAGGACAATTTGCTCACAAAGTGCCCTGAGGAAAGTTGTTGACTAAGACTACTTTTTGCATCACACTAGACTTGTTGGTATTTCAATGAAAGGTATCTTCATGAAGAATTTGAATCTTCTAACAATGATATGTTGAACAGTAACGAGAGAACGACTATAGCCATGATTAGCACATTAAGGGTTTATATGCGACATTCATATTAGCTGTGGTGCTACACTGATCCATTCCATCAGATATATTGCAAAATTTGCTCACTTTTGACGACTTATCAATAAGGGTAAAATAAACTGTTTAGACAAGTCATAGTCATGTACTCCATAGATGAACTGAGCTTGATAGGAAGAAGTCCCTCACATTTACTTGGAATAATTCTTAATTTAATCCCATAAATATAAGTGACTCGGTTGTTTTTTTCAATCAGTAAGCTCTTATCATGACAGTTGATTACTGTCAGACAATGTTGACACAGTCACAGATTTTGGTGGTGGAGATTAACCCTTTCCCCCCTTGAGTTAAGACTGAGTCAACAGCTTTCTTTGGTGTGGGTTGGCCACTGAGCGCCCCACCCACACCAACTTACAGGATAGCTGTTGACCCAGGAAATGTGAGCTTAATAGCTTTCCTCTACAAGCTCAGTCCGATTGCTTTTCATTACTCTCTCTCAAAATTAGTTGAAAACACTGGCACAATTGACCACCAGCCGGTTTAAGGCGGAGAGGGTTAAAAAACCTGTTTTGCCTTCCATGTCCTTAGAAATGATCCTACAAACTTTTGGAACAATAAAAGCAGAAGGAGATGATGCAACATCAAAGTTAAAGCCAACTGGAAACTGTACACGTAAGCACAGTAGCATACATCAAGTCTTTTGCCAAGCAGGAATGGTCTGAGAGGCTGGTCATCTGTCATCACAAGTAAACTTAACTGTGCAATGTTTATGTGCATGGACTCCAGAGGATTTTATACATACAACCTGCTGAAAACTGTCAATCCGGAACAATGGTAACTCTGCAAGACAAGAGTGGTCTCATGTGACGGATCAGCTTTCATTGTGTATTTAAGTTTAATCTGACAATGTTCATGCAGATGGGGCTCCACAGATCTTGTACAATCATGGACTCTAGAGCATTGACACAATTAACCACACAAAACAGACCAATTCCAAAAGTGTGTTTTGTCCAACTGTTATTTTGATGATGTTTCAAAAGTCCATATGTGTGACAGAGTGGGATCTCCCTATTATGATCATCTAAGGGATTTTAAAAATGTGGTCTTTATAGGGATCATTTGATTGGGGAGAAACAAAAAAACTGGACTGTAAATTGGTGATCCTAACATAGAAATGGTCTCTTAACAGCGGTGGGCTTAATTGGAGATTATACTGTATACGCTTCAAAACATTAACAGTGCTGTAAAAATGTCACCCTCACCCCATTCCCCACCCCACACCCCCCAAAAAAAAAAGTTTCAAGAAGCATGAGGGTTAACTCAAACTTAGGGCATTGAAAAGCATCGGGTCATTGGGTGTGCTGATGATTTTCCATTCTCACAGAAAAACAGATGGAATTGTGAAATGAACCACAAAAAAACAAATTGTTATTTTTCTGTGGAATTTGACGGAATGCAGTCAAATTTCTGAAGGAAATTAAATCAAATCATATGAAGGAACAAATAATGTACAAATGTGGTACATTCTTTCATCATGGCAGTAAAATTCATGCCTAAAACTAGCCTCACTGACTCGTTTACAAGCATGATAAGGTTTATCGAGGGCGTGCCCTTTACTATAATCTCGAGAATCATGATTCTTGCTGGAACTTTTGTTTCTGTATGAAAAAGCATCATGGCAGCCACGAAACATGCATGAGGTATTATTGATACCATATTGTCCGTATTATTCCATTGCCCCCTTAATTAAGCACTATCTTTCTAATTCATGAGAAAAAGCCCTGAAATGAATGACTCTGTTCATAGATCTATGTTACTCTGGCTTCATACAAGGGTTTTCTGGGTATACATTGGCAGCCGGAAGTGCCAGAAAAATTTCAGTTTCACACAGTGTGGCAGTCAAATGCATGTTTTCCAGCTCAGCTAGAAATATATGCATTTGATTAAAAAGAAAAAAAAATGGAAACTAGACATCCCTTTAACGCAAAGCGTTGACTGAAGGGTCCACCAGGAAAAAATGCTGCCATTTGCTCAAATCAGCAAAATACATTGGAGCATTCTGGAGATACTGCAATACTTAACAAGCCCTAAAGAGCATGTGATTAGGCTGCCATTTGCTCAAATTCTATCATGGTGACACCAAAATCTAATCAGTTCATCTTGTCAGGTAAAATAGTAAGCATATTGCCAAATTTGAGCTAAATACATGGAGGCATTCTGTGGATGTCAGGGTAACCAGAATGGGGCGGACCCTTAAAAAGCTGCTGTCAGAATCCAGTAAATATCAGAAAGATGGAGAGTCAAGAACGGAAAAACCCTTGAACATAAAATGGAAAATCATCAGTCCTAAATGGGGCATGTTCGCCTAGACGATGCCACTATTTGTATTTACCCCAGTTAAAAATACTTGCAGGTGGAGACACCTGGAGGATTTACAACCAGGACTCTCTTTATTGGCCAGTGGCTCTTAACAGATAAAATGGTGTATCATGAATACATATATAGCCTATGAACCAGTGCTGCCACCTATGAGGAACATCCCTGATTGTGTGGCAAGGTGACCCAATAGCTGTACTCAAACAACACTGAGTGTCACTCCAGGACAGGTCAGACACCAAAAGCACTTTTGGGTGACTATTACTCACCATGGATTGCAGGCCAAAAAAAAAAAAAAAAAAAAAAAAAAAAAAAAAAAAAAAAAACATTAAATTACATGTATGTTAAAGTATAAAGTAGGTATTTCTGGACAGGAAATGATCGAAAGATTTCAAATAAGATTATACGGTGAAAACTCGTTATAATGACACTATCTGTTCCCTACAACAGTGTCAGATAACTAAATATGTCAGATAAATGAATCAAATAAGAAAGAAAATTAACTTTTTCTGTTGTGCCATTATATCAAATATGTCACATATCTGAGTGCTGTTACAATCAGGTTTCACTGCAATTTTAACTTTGCAAGCCAGTTGTTCGATGAACATCTAACTCATTGGCAAATATGTCAAGTGTCAGACCTGTAAATGTAGATATACATGTAATTCTTTATTTTAGTTTATTCAAATTTCAAACTTTTTTTCAAAGAAATAACTGGCATGACTTAAAAAACATATCTGGGTTTTTGTCATATCTGGTTTAATTTTCTACATTTGTACTTTCAAAAACGGAGGAAGCCCAAAATACTGAAACCTCAATTTTGGCTTTTCATAACAGTAAAACAAACACAGATGGAAAAAAAATGTATCACTTTTTTTCAGCCACACAGACTTATTTGAATTCAACACAAAAAAAAAAAAAACATGAAACCTGTAAAAAGTTATTTCCGTATTTATACAGATGTCAGACATCTGACATGTTTGCCACAAAGCAGAATATTTATTCAATAATTAGATGACATGGTCAAAATTATGGTCAGATTTATAATCTTTGGCTCAGGTCCTTTTCAAAAATGTTTCTATTTGTATTTCACTTTATGAACTTAAATATATACTTGTTCGCCAAAATTGGTTTGAGGGCTTACCTGTCCTTTAGACTGTGCGTGCTAATAAACTTCAACAAAAGTTCTTTAAAAAAAAAAAAAACAACACAAAAAGAAAAACTCCATTCTTTCTTTAACTCTACGCATCTACCTTAGGCAAAATTTGGTACAAGTCTTGAATGAGTTAAAGATAATATTTAAAAGACCATCAACTGACACCATCAATACAGTTAGTTCTTTCTCGTTAATATTCACACACGTATCATATATTTTCACCATCAAAGTAGAACCGGGTCAGTAGGTGGCCTGGGGGGTATGTAAATTAGCTTCGTGGTGTTGGTAAGTGCACGATGAGAAGTGGGGCTTGTCACAACTGCCCATCTACAACTTACTCATGCATGACATGTCTCTCTCCCAGTTGCACACTGCAGACCCTAAAGTGTGTCATCTCGCCATACATTATCATTAAAATACAAAGTGGATGGACTTAATGGCTCGAAGCTATTTTCAATTTTCTGTAATAACTTGGTGACCCTAAAATACTATTGACTTTACAGGCAACATGAGGGCAGCTGATTTATATTTCATATATCTGTGCTACATGTATCTATTAACATTTATAATGCATTTTTCATTACACGTCATGTTGTTACAGTCCTGTATCATGAATTTATTTAAGATATAGACTTGCAGCTTCTCAGATGCGCATATCTTATAGTCCTGTTTCTTTACCCTCTCCTGCTCACATACATGTACATGGGCTAATTTAACAACTTTCCTTGTCCAATGTATCCAACCCACTCTAAGGAAACTTATTGACTTGCATGTTCTCTTTGGGGGTCCCAGCTACAATACCCAATACAAATGTGTTTTTAAAAAGTTATTTTTGAAAAAAAAAAGAAAAAGACATTTGATATGTAACTCCAGACCTGTAGCGAATTCAGGACACTTCAACTTCAGTCCATTCATGCCATCCGCATCTTCACACTTTCAAGTCCCGCAGCAGGTGTCTGGCCACTTTTGTCAAATCTGGTGATATAATGGGCCTTGTACATGCTTATTGGTGTAATGTTTGGTGTGAAAAGTTAAACGTGGATTGAAGTAACAACCAACAAGATTTTAAAAAGATGTATGCAGTTCATTTTGCATTTTGAAATGCAATGCTTGTATCCATGGCAACAAACTTTATGTGAAAATTCCTGTTTTTATTTTTAAAAACAATAAGTACTTATTATTGGCTGGAAAATAGTCATGTAACAGTATGTGCTTTAAAAATATTATAAAAACTTTTAATTATACCCCCCCCCCGAAAAAAAAAAAACATTTGTGCAAAATTCCTTTTGGAAATCTCTATTTCTGGCCATAATTATTTGGACGGTTTGCCCTTGTTGGCAAAAGTGAGTCCAGAAACAACATGCAGACACTGCCATCAAAGTACACAAGTCTGCGCATACTGGGAGCCAGATGGAAACAGTTGAATACAGGGACACCAAGGACAAATATGGAATAAGTTCACGCGATCTAAGGCACAGAAAACTGTGCTTCGATTCATGAACATGCCCCTCCCACTGCAAGGTGCCACGCCCCTCGACCCGCCTACTTCTTCTAACCGTGATGTGCAAAATTTGAGGAAAGTCCAATCTCTGAGCAGTCCTCAAAACTTGATACATGATAATAAAATAAAAACAGGTCAAAATGACACAGAAATGTTCATCTTAGTGCTATGAGGACATTCAGGCATTTGTGCACCAATTTTAATCTGTTCCAGTTTTTTGGAAACATCATGGTCACAAACATCCACTATATGGTACAATGGACAGATGACCCCAGGGGGTGCACCAGGGGGAAGGAGGCTCAGAAAAAGGTTATTTATCTTTATATATAGCACAAACAGGTCTTCACACTTATTTGCAAAATTGTCCCACGGTAGACTTGGTGATCAATCGACATAATACTCAGTTGGCATCATTTTTTTCCAAAAAATTAATATACATACAAGTATTTATAGATAACATGACAGAGACCACCCAAATGTTGCATTACATGGGACAACTATGCAATACATGGTAGTCAACTGTATATATAACAATGTTCACTGTAAATATATGTACAAAAGTGGGTCATGTTTAATCTATAAAGGCTTTTAGATCCTATATGACCTCACCCAGATACAATCCGTACCTGTGGGCACAAGCCTACTGAATGGCAAATTAATCTCCACAACATTTAATCCATGCCTTCTCACCTGAGAAGACCAGGCCTTTGAATCTTTCAGTGATGCCTTGGGTCTTTATCTCATATGGTTATTCAAGAAGACTCGGGCCTGAAAGGCAGCCGAGTGGGTGAAAACGTTCCACCACAGATCTAATCATGCTGACTTCACCTGATATGATCTCAAGAAAAATGAAGGAAAAAAAAAAAAAATGCTTTTCATTAGGATGAGGATCATGGAACAAAGGCTTGTCAATTAACTCTTTTCTGTAAAAAAAAAAAACTAAAATAAATAAATTACAAAAAACAAGTGCAGGTTTAACAGTAATATTTATCATTTTGTATCCCTAAACCACGTCAAATGACTGTCCACAGGCCTTGGCCTCTAGATTTGCATTAAAATACATCACAAGTCACATGTCCACTACCACAAAAACCACGCAATGATCGCAAAGGCTGTAGGTTTCTGAATGAATGTTCATTTCATCAAGAACATGAAAATTTACGTAATTGAACTCATCTTAAAGCTAGAAAAACATATGAAAAGAAAAGTAATATAAAAATGAGAAAACTAGAGTCTGGTATGGCAAGAGTTAAAAATAAATTGTAACCACAATCTGGTGCTAATGCCAATAAGGAAGTTGCTTTATCTCTGCTGTTGGAACACAAATCAATCACTGCCTGACAAGTACAATTTTAGAATCCTGATCAATTAGTGCATTTAAACTAAAAAAAGTCACCCATATTATCTAGTTTTAGATTAACCACTCTGACTACTTAAGGCTACCGTCAAATTACTTCTGTCGCACTGTAAATGTCTACATCTCACACAAATTCATGTTAGAAAGGCTTTCTATGTAAATGCTCTTAAAACATGTCCAAGTTTCAACTGTAGTATACATTTACATGATACATATGTATGTTTTGGAACCACAGAACAGCCGGGTCTTGAACGAGCAACCTTGAGCATCAACCACCGAAAATGGGAAATACACGTGTGTGTGTGTGTGTTTTGGCCTATCAACTCTTACAACAAGACAACAATGTCCATGTATTGATTTCTTAATTGTCCATGTTCAATAAACATGTCTAAGTTTCAATATTGTATTCTACATATCAAATATACATGTGTTTTTGTGCAATCAGTGACATATACAAAAGTAAAGAAAAAAATTGGAAAATTAAGTCAATATTACATTATATGTTATTGACCTATCAACTCTTATAACAAGACTACAATGTACATGTATTGATTTCTTACTTGTGCATGTTCATATACTTGCATTAGCTGGCTTATATATACATGTATCATATGCTCTGTGCCAGCTTGAACAGGTCACATGACCTTTATTCTTAAAGTTTAAATACCTGGTATACATTTCAGATCCCTCTGGTCCTGCTTTTTAAAAAAAAAAACATATCAAAACAGAATGTGCATGGTTTGAATACACACACTGTTCTCTTTTAACAGCTCTTTTAACAGTGCTTTTAACAGCTGTTTTAACAGCTCTTTTAACAGTGCCTTTAACAATAGCTTCCATATACAGATTAAGTTGTTTCTGACAGCTTATCAACCAATTACTTTAAAATGTAAGGAACATTAAGACGAATATATTTTACTGGGAAGACCTTGCAGTTTTTGGACAAGGCTTTTTTTTTTAACATTGAGACGGAAAGGGTTCTGAGATGAAAGATTGTGCTTGTCATATAACCAAGTTCAAAAGGGTTCTATTTCTGAAAATGCACAAAGCAATGCTCATTCATTCATCCATCCATCCATAGAATTGACCTAAAAATCTCTTTTTTTTTTCATCAGCTTCACTCAGATTATTTTTTCTTCAAAAAAAAAAAAAAAAGGAAGCCATTAAAGCTCTGTTTACTTTACACTCTATTCATTCTGACAGAGTATAGATTGTTTGATGGGCACTTACCTACAAAAGTACAGTACATAAACACACTCAAAGTCAACTTGACTAGAATCTGTACTTGGTGGCAGCTATGAAGAGTCAGCACATTAAACATGTTGAATAGGAAGCTGAAACCCAAATGTGTGTTCACTGATCTTATACGTAAAAGGCTGAATGTTCAATGCTCGAGTCCTTCTCACCCTCAAGTGGGAAAGCAAAAAATCCTAGAAACAAGGATTTATTAAGACAATTAAAAACTTTAACACTACTTGGGGGGGGGGGGGGGGTCACCTGTTTGCAGAAAAAAATGGTGACATTCTCTTGGAAGTAATCATTTTTGGTCAGATTCTTTTTTTTTTTTTAACCGCATAACACACAGTGGTCTCTGCAGCTTAAAATAGAAGGGAGATTTTTTACCCTGCCCTTCTCTTTTGCTCCCGCCCTTTTTACGTCATGCTTTGATGGTTTATGTCACATTTCTTCATTTTTGACAACAACTCTTCAGTATGCATGTATTAAGCTGAATTCAAAAATATTTTAAAAGCAGTATTTTCACCATAATTTAGATACAGTTATCAACACTTTCTTCAGTTTTGCATGAAAGATACACTATTTTATCTAGAACGTTACTTTTAAGGTGCCCTATGTGGTCCCTACCCACATTGACAAGTTGCCCTTTTCAGATCAAGCTGCCCTGCCCTTGTGAAAACCTGCAGAGACCACTGACACAGCAATATCTGCTGCCACATGAGACACCTGCTCTTTATATTACACCAGTTCACCATCACCCCCCCCCCCCACACACACACACACCGCTGGCCCAAAAGTGGTCACATGAAGCCAGTAATCTGTCGATAAAGGTCAAACAACATTCATGACACAATGACTTAAGAACGTCAAGTGAATGGCAGATCTCACGTGAGTGGTTTCTCAAAGGAAAAACTAATGAAATCACAAAAGCATACATGTATGCTACATTTTAACTCTTTCAGAGCATCTCTGGAAAGACTGCCTGATGCAGATATGTTGTGTGCGAGTTTACCAGCATACATGACTGTTACATTGTATGTTAGACTCTGACACCCATTTGCTTGCTGTTTAACATGTTGAATGCGTGTAATTTTGACCACAAAATAGCTAACAAATGATATATACAATATTTTGCCGACTGGCATAAATTTGGCCATGTTGATGGGTTCAGTTAAATCCGAGGCTTGATTATGTTCACCAGACACAATTATTTCAAATCAAACATGGCCCTCCGTGTTCCCAATCTATTCTCATTACTGCACGGACTAAATTGCTTGCAAATCATCATTTTGCTCTCTTATGAAAAGTATAGAGACAGACAGAGAGTATACACATGTGTACAATATGTATACATGGCATGATTGCTAACTGATACTCTTTTAAAGTTGTAAGCTGAATGTGGGACAAATAGAAAAAAAAACACACAAAAAAAAAAAAAAAAAAAATTGACTTGGAGTTTGTCCAGACAGCATGATCTCTAGCCAGAATCAACAACTGAACAAAATGACTCGAGCCCACTGGGTACTTTTGCGCAGACCTGTATTGATGTGTTTCAGTATTTCTAAGTAAGCAAATAAAATTATTACAAAAACTCCACAAAAATAACATAGTAAGAATAAATCTAATGTAGACAAAAGTCTATGAGATATGGAGTGATGGTTACGTACCTGGTACCAAATTATTGAAAATAATATCACAGGTATCAAAAACACATTGAAGTCGTTTTGTGGTAATAAACTGTATGAAACTACAAAATTTACACTTATGATTGACTTACCTATTTTTCAAGGTTATTAAGCATTGTAGAAAAGGACACAATATTCAACGTGTAAAGCTAACATTACCAAACATACCACAAATGTTTATCATGTATGGGACTTTGATATTGCATAATATGGATGACCTTGACCTACTTTCTCAGTCACAGAAAGCATCATTTCATGAACTGATTTCTTTGCTTGTGATAGTCATCACATGTCTACTGTTCATACATACATATACTATTACAGGAACATTAAAGAGGCAAAAGTGCAACCCTGCACTACATAATCCACCAGGGGGTGCCACCAATAATGAAAAGAACCTGGATTTTTAGCCATGCACGTCCAAATATGTCCAAAAAATCTTATGAGGCAAACTTAAAAAGTGGAGATCCCATCATGTTTGATACGTGCAAATATGTTTACAGATGGAAATTCATGAGTTAAATAGACTTATACTCCCCATCCAGTGATTGTGTGGATTCTATGACCAACGTCAGATATCATGACCGAAGCGCGTATTGCTGAGGTCATGATATCTGATGGAGATCATAAAATCCACACAAAATTTTACTGGATGGGGAGTATTACAGTCTATTCTATCATGGTTCGACTTAATCTAACTCTGGTTATTACCCCCAATGCAGCACTTTTCGCATCATAGGCCTACACAGGTCTACCAGCCACTTAGCTGATCTCTGAGTAAAGTGGCACTTCATTGCAATCACTACGCGTGGTGCAAAATTACCGCTATGAATTTCCGTGTTTGTAAGTTAATGAAAGCAAAGAGTTCCATTGATTCTACCAACCTTACAGCATGACACACACATGTATACAAAAATTGTTGGACAGTGAGCAAACACTGTGTTCAACTTTAACATCACATTTTGGAATCAATTAGGAATGCCAAATAGTGGAAATGGTAGGTCAACTGTTTCAAATGGAAGTTTGCAATACTGTCAACAGATGGCGCTGCATGTATGTAAACAAAGCGTTCAGACCTACCTCGAAAAATTTTAACACCCCAAACTGTTTGCTTAAAATATAAAGCATAGAAACACAAAATTATAGTTTCTTTTGGATCGATAAATGCTATTTATCCTCATAAAATATTTTTAAAAAATTCATTATAAATTGCTTGATGGAGCCGTGGTTAGTGCTGATACTAACACTGGTCAAAGATTAAATGCAGCCATCTGATTGGCTGTTGTCCGCTGCCCATGATGGAATATCACACAAATTCTGCAACCTAAAAAAGTACTCCTTTTGTATACCTGCTGCATGTAGGGTTTGTTTTCATGATGGTGCCCTTTGGTTGGTGGTGGGGGCCTTACAAATTAATACAAGAGGGGTACCACTGTACAGGTACTGTGATAAAGCACACAATCAACATATATATCCACAACATTTCCAACACAACCAGCAAGTATGCAGTACAAATTCAGACCAGTTGGCAGTTTTTTTTCTGGAATTCAACCTATAGATGCCACACACATGTGCACACTTTGCATGCTTTGGTTATTTCAACACAGACATGTACATGTGTGTCGCAGACTGGCAAAGTCACAGACCAAATATGTCCCACTTTTGTTTTATGTAAATGGTACAGTACAACCGAAAGCTCACAGTAAAATGTTCTGTTAAGTGCTGACAACCAATGCCATGCGTGACCACACATATGACTGCCCGTACTTTAAGGGACCTTCGTGACAAGTCCCTGATACAAGTATATTTTCAAAAAAGACTCATGATCATGAAAAGACCCCATTGCCTGCATTAAGAGACCACTTCAAATATATATATCTGCCTTATGGTGCTCTTTAACTAGAGGTAAATGAGATATTCCAGGCTGATTTAGCAATAAGGGGGTTAAAGGGGATCCTGTTTACAGTACATGGACTTGAATATATTTAAAACAAGTTTCACGATTAAATTCATATAGTCATGTTTCAAGAGTACAGGCCCTAACAATACACCAGAAATATTTACTTTTAACTAACAGCTGAAGGAAAATAAATTGTGACAATCACAATACAATAGGAAAGAAAAAAAAAAAAAACACCTTGCCCACCCTCCCACAATATGCTTGTACGCAGCATATGGAATACATGAATATGATTTCCTATCATATGGTACTGGATTTCATATGGATGTACTTAATGTGTGCTGCTGCTGAACCAGTGAATATGACTGCTTTATGAACTTGTACGGTGCACACATGTCCTTGCCCGCACATCATGCTATTATTGGACACCCAGAGTAAAAAAATAAATTTTAAAAATTTAACGTCAAATATCATCTACTTCGGTGTTTTCAACTAATTTCAACACTGATGAAAAACAAATTGACTGAGAATTGTTGATCTATCAAGATCACATGCCCTAGGTCTAAACAGCTTTCCTTGGCGTGGGTTGGGCACTTAGCTCTTAACACATGCCAAGGAAAGCTGTTGACTGCAGACTTAATTTGAAAGGGAAAAGGGGTTACTAAAAATTGTAATGAGTGCTATCCTAAAAGCATGCCCCCAGAAAACAGCTTTCCTTGGCATGGGCTTGCCTGAACTAAGAAAGTTGTTGAGTCAGTCTTGCTCTCACCTCGTGATGGATAACACTTACACGTATATAGACATATTTACTGTGAACCCCGCAAAAACAGCAATTTATCAGACTTTTAATTCATGAAAAGTTTATGTACATGAAATCAATTCTAAATTACTTTTAAAGGCATCATTACAAGCCTTTTCACATTTTACAGCTCTCAGAATGAAACACTCATCTCTGCAGGACCGTTTCACCCTTTGTCGACAACAGATGTTGCCGTAACGGTAGGCCTGAGCTTAGCCAGTGTCAGCCTGTGAAGTGAACATAAATACCTAATTTCCAAAGTTGTATCATAAAAACTAGGGCATGGTACATCTGAAAATTTCACATGTGCACAGTGAAATTAGAGCATATTCATTTCACAACATCAGCCTTTACATGCAAGCTGAGGCAACTGATACATGCAAATGCAATCTACTTGCAATATTAGTTCTGGCTCCCATCTCTAAATGTGTAATTACTCATCCTGCTAAAAACTTCTGACGTTTGCCACTGAAAATAAATGTAGGCCCATATAAACAGAATTCAATCAGTATGCATTGCACATGATATATAAATTAAATAAGTACTATGAGTTTCAAGTTTTTGTATTTTTGACATTTCAGTGGTTTTAATTTCACCACTGTGGACATAACTCCCATTCAAACAATGTTAACCCTTAGCGGGCTAATCACGGCTATAGTTCTTTTCTTATTACCATTAAACATATAATGGTTAAAAGATTCAAATTCCTCATAAAAATATCTTTCACTCAAATACCAGCAAGACTAGTCTAAAGCAAAAAGGAGTCTTACTCAACAGCTTTCCTCGGGACACTGTGTATCTATTTTCATGGTTTTGTGCCAATGAGCAAAATAAACTAAAAATTATATTACAGCAAAATTAAAGCAATTTGCGATAAATTATTTCAGTGCTCACATCAACAGCAATGTGAGCAAACTGCATGTCTGAACAAGAGGCCCATGGAATCTAGTGCTCTGCTGTCATGTAAAATAGATGAATTTAGGCCAAGCAATGGGCTGGTGCCTGATCATTTGACCATCTTAATAATCATGGAAAGACTGTGGGCTATTTAGTGTTCACAAGATTTTTGTATTTTGACCCACATGGCACATAATACAGTACACTAGACTTTGCCACAAATATTAAACGTGACCTAGCTTTTTGTACACTTGATAATCCCTGAACATTATATGGGCATAACTTGACAAACCATGGACTGGATTGTCTTGAAGTTCACAAGCAAAAAGTTCACACATGGATGGAAGGACAGACGGAAAGATGTGAGTGATCGCTTAAGTGTTGCAACCTATGGCCAGTAGCACACACACACACACAAAAGGTTCAATCCTAAATTACACATTTCCTTCAGTTTGCTTACAATTATGAAATGGCTCCACCTTGGGGTGGGGGACAATGCTGCAATCAGAATCTACCATCTCCATGAATGACCAAACCTATTTCTCTTTACTGAAAACTTTACAGCTGTACTTTTAGTCAAAGGCAACCTTGCAGCCAAGCAGTTGCCTGTGCTTCTCGCTACCTATAGGTATTTCTTTCATATTAGGCTTTTTTTGTCACTTGTCAAGCACCTACTTAAGAACTGGTGAAAACTCTCAGCGGTTAAGTTTCCTTATTTGTTCCATGCTTTGTTGTTTTAGTTCAAAGTAGACATTTCTGAGTGCAAATGAAGCGGTGAGACATCAATTGGGGTGGATCATTGATCGATACATCCAAATGGCTGCTACTTTGAACTCATTCCATTCTAGTGACAGATTTTCACATGTACCATATTCTTCCCAATTAGAGCCCCTGCTCTACTCAGAGCCCCATACCTCCATGGAATCCAAATGATCAAAAATCAGGCCTATACAAATCTGTATTTGATAATCTTTTCCACAGATGTAATGTTCTAAATAACATTATCAATTGATGGCTCCTGATGTTGCCATTTTGTAAGCACCCTGGGGGCTTATAGGAACAAATATGGTACATGTATTTAAAAGTCAGTAATATTTGCATTGCCTGACATGTTATGCTCCAGCTGGAACAAGACAGCTGTAACATAACATGCCCTGATATATACGTGTTGTAGGCATAAAGTGTTGTTAAGGTTGGTAACTGTAAAAGATTAATCATTACATGGAACCAGCCTTAAAAATATATATATATCCAAGCTGCAGATCTATAGCCCTTTCTCATGGCCAGATATGTCCATGAGTGTCCAGTTGTAATTTTCCTTCTGGATAAAATAAAAATTTGAACTTGAAAGAAGTTAACATGGTTAAGTGACTTGCTTGCCCATCAGAAATTTCCTCTGACTACAGATCATCAAGGTATTTTGGTAATCTTGCCGAAATTGTGATAATCTGATAATAGTGATATTTTGGGCAAACCTAGTCCAGATACATCCAAGATATATGTCCCCACAACATTTAAGGAACTCGTATCAAGGCAACAGTTTTTTTTCAGAATTTGAAAATGTGGAAATTTTGTTGAAACAATAGTGGCATCAACCTCCTGTAAGGTCAGCTGCACTCTCTCTATCTCGCCCCCTTCCACCTGCCCTGGTGAAGTTTTTACACCTTTTCTGTCCACAACAGGTACATTTTTATGGCTGGTCCAATGCTACTTCTGTTGTTATGGTTACAGTACAGAGCCTTGTTAAAAAAATGGTTACAGGTGAGCGTTTTGTAAATGGTGTGTACATAACCACTTGTTACCATAGTTACAGCAAGAATATGCTTCACTTAAAGCAAATGTATGGTGCTATTTATATGTTACTATGGTTACAGTAACAAACCTACCTGTGCTAGTATTAGCAGCTTGAGCCACATGTGGCGGCTCACCTGGGGAGTCAGTGAAGCCAGCACCATCACCATGGTTACGCTCTTCAAGTTCATCAACATCGTCATAGATATTGCCAGGATTTTCATACTCACTGCCTTGTTGTGTGTCACCTTCTTGGGTATCCACAGCAGCTTTGTAAATCAAATTATCCTCCAGAGTAGGTTGCGTATCCTCAGTCTGTTCAGGTGTATAACTACATGTACCATCTTCACCAGGGATGTCTGGTTGAGTGTCCATATACTGCGCCCCATCTACATGAAACCGTCCAGATATATCAGAAATAATTTTTTTCACATCCACTGACTGTAGGGAATCTCTTTTACTGATGCTGTCGGCTTTGTCCGACTTTTCCATGGATGAGGCTCTTTTCTTCACAGCATTACATCTGTTCAGAGTTGACACTTTATTCTCATCATCTCTCTTTGTGCTATTATCATTTCCACCTGCACCACATTCAACCTGGGTATCATCCTTTTTCTTATCGTGAGCAACAGCACTGCCAGTTGCTGAATCAATTTTACCAACCATTTCTTTCTTCTCAATCTGGTTTGGGTCTCCTTTCTTGTCGGCGCCACCATTATCTCTGGTACTCTCTTGTTCGCTTGATGCATCAGCATACATTTCTTCATCATCATCATCATCTAAGCATTCAAGCAGATCAGACTGACTATAAGCAGCCTTCATGCCTATTTCATCTTCACTTGTATCATCAGTTGACACGCTAACTTCACTTTTCTTTACTTCTGTGGATTCCGAAAATGTCACCACCTTGGGATTATTTGACGGGACTAATTCTACATCATCATATGATGATTTTTTTGTCCCTTTAACTGATTCCACTTCATTGTTTGATGCATTGTTTGTTCTTGGAACCAATTCCACATCATCATATCCTGCAGTTTTTGTCTTTATGTTAATTGATCTTGATTGTACCTGGACATCACTTGTGTTTTGGGTATTGGATGTGTCCACTGTTTGATTGTTTAAATTATGACTGCCATTCTGCTGTGTCTGACACGTGTCAGTGAGTTCTTTCTTCTTCTTCTCCATATTTTCTGTGTTCTTTTGATCATTTTCTGTTATCGTTGACTCTTGATCAACTGGCTTTTCTTCTGCAGAGGCTGACATCTTTGAGTGTCTGTAACACACATACACATACAATAATTAAACACAGTATAATAGCCATGAAACCACCATTTAAAGCATTCATATACATGTATTGTATTCTTCCCAGTAAGGGTTGCAATTCTAATCAGATACCTCCACCTCCTTGAAATATGAGCAATAAAAAAAAAAAAAGACCAAACAAATCTACATTTAATGATCTTTTTAACAGTACATGTATTACACCCATTTTTTTTTTCATCTGATATCTCAAAGTGTATATAAACACATGTATATATTTTCATTAGACTGGCAAACTGGAGATATTTATTGGGAGTGGGACATAAAAGCTGCATCTTACTTCTCAGAAAAATTGAATATATCTCATACATTTTTACATTTTTTCTGGTTGACTATAAACAACCATTTACCACTGCACTGCCACTACACTATTCAGCCAAAGGCAATATAGGCCTATGAATTACAAACATTGACTTTCATTATGTAATTTTCACACCCAGTTTGGACACAGGTCATAAAAACAACAAAATCTGTTCTAATTACCACAAAGTATTAAAACATGACTCCTTCACTGACAGAGTTGCATAACACTTTGAGTGGATCTAAAATGGATTGAACACAGGATATAACAAAGTTAGGTTGGTTGATAAAAAAAAAAAAGGAAGTGTTTCTATTTCGATATTCACTAACATTTGTATACATGCATGTATACAGTACGGCAACTACATTTGTGTTATGTGTTACTGTTGTGTGTACGTGTGTGTCACTTTGTACCCTGTAACATGACTCCATCAATTTCTCAAACAGACAAGACATTCACCCATCCACTCCCCTGCACAAAATACATGTATCTTTAACTGATCACAGTACCCGGTACTACTTCAGAACTGTTTTAAAAATTCATTTACATGTACATCAACAATATGTGTCTGAAAACTAAGCTATCATTACATCTGCTACAACATCTAGATATTTTACTTATAGAAGTTTCTAGACTACAGAACCGGTGTCAGAGAATATTTGCCCCCCCCCCCCCCCCCGAACGGATGAGCCCCCAGGGGCCCATTCATTCGCGGAACATTTGAGCCCATCTGGTTTTGGGGCCCAAATATTCGTCGACACCAGTTCAGTTGCCACATCCTTTATTTGAGTGAAAGCATGCAGACAGAATTACTGCTGACACACGTCAATATACATGTAATTATAAATCCTCATTAAAGCTAGCAAACAGATCCCCAACTTCCGTGCTGGCTAGCCACGGGCATCGATCAACCAAGATGTAATAACCAGACACGTACAAGTACAACATATTAAAGAAAGATGCTGCAAATTGGCTTTTCTTTTTTTTTTTTTGACTGAATGATCTACTGAGACACTGCTGAAAACGTGAACTTGTTACCCATCAACATCGTAATTCGTGTGCACTTTGCTAACTTGGTACCTGGTTTTGGCCTTGTCCGCCCTCCTAGTGAACTGAAAACAAGGCAATCAAACAAGCATTACATTGCCAACCCATGGGCAAACTCATAATTCGACCCATAAACATGGTCCATCTGAAATTCATGCACCGGTGTCGGCCTTAAATGAGCTCAACTGGGCTGCACCTTCACGAGTTCCACCTCGCGGCAAAGAATGGTTTGCCAGCAGAATGTTTGCCAAGAAACTTTCCCTCACTTCTTCAAGTTCTTGGCAGGACCTTCTTGGCAGGGTAGTTGGAATCCCACAGAATACAATTTATTTGAACATCTGTAACAAGACCATGACTGCATGTGCAAGATTTCTATGAGCCAGACAATCATTTGTCTGACTATGTGACAGTCTGACATGGTGACTCGCGTATCATATGATGGACGTGCGAGTTCTCGCAAGTTCAACTCAGTTGTGAAAGAACTTTAAAATTCGGAAGTCTTCACTTACCGTTCTGGCAATCCTCTTGATACAAATTGAAACGTACACTACATCATATTTTACATCGACTTTTCATGTCGAATGGACCTGGAAGAACATGAAAATATCACTGGTATTGTTTCAAGCGTCCGAAGTTCACTCAACCATGTTTGTTGATGTATGCCCGATAGGTATATTGAAATTGTGTGCAGCTTTGAAACAACTCTTTTGATTGGCTCAACGCAGTCGCTGTCACAACATTCCGACACATAAATGTTTAATGCATCTGATCGATGAAGCTAGGGGGCGGTGGCAGCTGGCCATATGTTGTGACGGCATTGAGCAAAACGTTCACATGGTTTGTCAAATATATACAATCAGATAATCAAACATATTTGTGAGTACAGTCCTAAGCTTTGGGTCTCATTATGTGTAAAATTAAGTATTGAATAGGGGCCTGCAGCGATGCTGCTACATGTATGTTTTTGTAACGATATGCTGCCAGCATTGCCTGGCAAAGCCCAAGGGAAATCATATAATGCCATATTATGGTAACGGGAATCAAGTACATGTAATCAAAACCCACAACCATTTTTTTGCATTGGTGATATTTATGCCAGGTTTATAAAATACATTGTATATTTAAACCGAACTATTATTGCTTTTATGCAGTATATATGCTATAGTGAGGTGTGGAGAAAACTAAAAAAGAAGATTTGCTTCAAAAGCTAATCTGTCCGTGTGCGTTCAAGGCTTGTATAAATTCAAATTAGTATTACAATTTTGATTTTTGTGTCCATAGACTGCACTTGTAGCAAAACATGTTAGAATGTGACTATATCAATGACGCCAGTGATTTTTTAAATGATGAATTAATGCACATAACTTCTCTTGAAATAAATATTTAATTGTACGTTGCTCAATTAAATTAAAGCAGAGCAAGCTCTCACCAGGCATTCAAAATACAAATATCAATTTAAAACTGTAGCACAAATCTAAGAATTGAAGGGTTGATGGACATCTCTGCCTCATTTAAATTGTTCCCCTAATTAGCATAAATTAAAAGTCTACAACTTTTGTTTGTGGTCCATTGGATGCGCCTAAAGCACAAACCCATTGTATTTGTGTCTTTTTGTCCAAAACCACTTCCTAATAGTCATTACCCTATTCCGCAGTCCGAACTCTGTACACTCCATAAGCTAACCTGTCCCTGTCTAACTTATATATATAGAAGTACTATTGAACATATTCCACACGTTACTCTGCAAAATTTTGACATAGGCTGTATTAGCCCAAATAAATTAAAGGGTCTTCAGCGGGTAACTACTCAACATGTTTCGGAGCCTTTTACCCGTACATGTCTCTCTGAGTATGAATTCACGTTTTAATTGCATACTTACATTTATTAATTTTAAAGATATTCAACATTTATTATTTTTAGTGCTCCTAATTTGCATTAATTAAAATTCTAAAACTTTTGGTTGCGTTTCATTGGATGCACCTGTAACACAAACCCATGAAGTAAAGTTGAAATAGTACCTCTATTTTCAATAATTTTGAAGATTTTAACATTTTCAGGTGCCCCTCATAGTAATTAGCACAAATTCAAATTCTACAACTTTAATTTATGGTTCATTGGATATGCCAAAAGCACAAAGCTGTGAAGATCAATAAAGTGTGAATAATACCTCTACCTTGAATAGTTTTGAAGATATTCGACAGTTAAACTTTTCAAATGCCCTAATTCAGATGAAATAAAATCCTAGAAATTTTGTTTGTGGTTCATTGGATGCACCAAAGATCCTATAAATCTTTTTCATCCTCCTTGGATGCACCTATAGCACAAACCTATATATTAAAGTTGGAATGTTAACTCCACCGTTGATAGATTATGTTGTATTGGAATTCTTGCCATTCAAATTGACCAGGTGTAATCAGAATGGGTAGCTACAGGGGGTTCAAACATATTGATAAAAAAAATCTGTGAACTTCATTTTTAGAATATCTGTAATAAAATTTAAAGTTGGATATCATTAAGTTTCAATATCTTAAGCTGTTTAAACAGAGGATACGTATGTGCATTATATGAAGCATTAGACAGGAGACGAACAGCCTTCTTTTGTAATATAAAGATACACTCTTGACAGTGACATCGAGCAAAAATGCTAAAGTTCAAATGTGACAAAAACAGAGAATTGTACATAATCAGTAGGCTTTTTGTTGGAACATATTGGCGAATTCTTTTGAAAATCCAAATTACTTAAGAAAGCTTATTACCAATTTTATGCAAATGGGCATTCCAGTTCAAATGTTCGTGTACATCCAAACGAAGCAAATCGAATTGTTATGTTCATGAAATTAAAGTAGGCCTACCATTGATTTTTAAATCTAGTGTAAAATCTATTTCTTTTGAGAGAAAAGGAGTGTCATGTGTTTAGTTTTTGCTATGTTCAATGAAGGCTTATTTCCTCCTAACCAACTATCTATAAATGTTATTTAATTACAATTTATTAATACCGATAAGTCATGAGAAACAAAGTCAAAAGTACATAGAGAATTTATCAAAGTCGTGTCATCGGCACAGGATCGTAGCCTTGGGGCCCGATTGGTCAGACTGGTCGGACCAACATTTAGGTGTAGTATCACCAAAACTATGTGAATGTACAGAAAATTGCTCCAGAATTTACAAATTTCTGAATTTGGCCTGACCAACATTAAATTGAAGACCACAGCACTGCGGCATACGGAATGGAATCAAATTTTGATGTAGCTATGTGCATATCATTTGTGTAAATTATGAACAACAGATCGCAGGATAGATCCTTAAGGGACCTCTGTTGTTATGGGTAGAACATTAGAGCAAGTTTAATCAAAAAAACATATTATTTTCTATTTATAAGATAATCTTTGAACCAATTTAAAGCAACTCCTTCAATTCCATAATACTAGAATTTGTACAGGAAAATTTGGTGATCCAAGGTATCAAAAGCCTTTGATAAGTCTAGATATATGGCTCAAGGTAATTTTCCACCATCCCAAAATCATATATGGATCATTTTTCGAGTGAAAAGAAACCCCTCCATACTTTGTAACTTTTTACAATGAGGCACAAAGGTAACAAAAATAAAACTCCTCCGTATTTTTTAACCCGTTACAATAAGTTACAAGGTAACAAGGTCCAAAAATTCATTGTCTCAGTAATTGACATTACCCCCCCCCCCTTTTTTTTGTATAATGTTTAAACCTTTCAAAGTGTGAATGGTGGTAGTTTTGTTTCAACTAATTGATGTTTATAGTTAATATCTTATTGTATGTTTTCAAATTTTGTTTTAAAATATGGTACCGAGGATCATTCAGTTGAGTATTTTTGAATCTTTTATAAAGAGTATCACGAAATTTTTAAGTTCTGAGAATACAATTTGTAATGCAGGATGAACTTTTGTACATGTATTTATTGGATTTCACAGTTATCATGGGAAGATGCCTTTTTTCGGCATAAGGAAATATTTGTTCAAGTTTCTTGTAGTGTTCATTTGGGCCACAATTTAGGTCTGTATATTTAATTTACCCAAAGAATAAGTGCTACTTGTATCATTATTAAAGATCTTCTATCCAGGTCTCCTGGCGGGAACTAACATCAAATTAAAAATCATTTTCAGCAAGATCACTAACCAATAGACATGATTTGTTTTTTTTTTCCCACGGTGCCACACTCGATCAAACGCTTTGGAATATCTAAATATACCATTTTTTTAAATCCATCAGTCGCTTGATACTACTGGTTGGTAAACACTATTTTTTTATTAGAATGAGTCCTTAAATCATTGAAAGCGAAGAAATCATATATCCCTGAGAAAGCAAAAATCTAAAACAATTTCGACATTCGATATATATATATATGAGGGACCTTTGACAATTGAGTGATGTGTCACCATTTTTTTTAGCACAAATTCATTTGTGATATTAGAAGTCCTAACTGGACAAACATATCACACATTAGTTGGCAAGGTGTTTGCATTTATAAAAAAAAGAGAGATTACAAAATTATTGCTTTTGATAAAATGACGGTAATGAGGTGCACAATTTACTATAACATGATTATTATTTATGTGGAAACCAAGGCATCATACAACATATTCTCTTACAAGTACAAAAGCAGTCCTGACAGGAGACTGAAAAATTGACAATTCGAAGCAATATCGTATATGTCAACACAACGAAGACCACAAAAATAGCTGCGTATATGAGACAATGAATGGCAAGATAATTGCATATTATGTAAGTACAAGTGGGATGGCACAAATTATTCCTGCAAACATGAGTAAATGAACTGGCACCAAATAATTGCATACTCACGACAGTAAGGCACCTCAAAGTAACAACTTTTATGGAACATAGTAAGGATACGTCACAAAACAATTCAATGTTGGATACATGGGAAGATAATAGCATGTATAAGTAGGTACGAAGACAACCAAAATAAAGAAAGCGGGTGTATACAATGAAGTACCACAAAACAATAATGACATGTGTGACACAAATGAAGTACATGAATTATCATAAAATAATTAAAAGTATGAGAGTACCAGAGAGGATTCTGAATGATGCATGTGAGTTCAATGAAGAACCATAAAATAATTGCACGATAAGTAGATAGACGGAGAGATGGAAAGATAGAGAGGGAGAGTGAGAGAGAGATAAAATGAATAAGACAAAATGATGGTTATTATTTTTAAAATCCTTTAAATACATGGAAGAATCATTTCTACCAATATTTAGATCAATGGTGAGATCACACATTGAATATGCTGACCAAGCATGGCTCCCGTAATGATGATGATGATGATGATGATGATGATGATGATGATGATGATGATGATGATGATGATGATGATGATGATGATGATGATGGTGATGGTGGTGGTGGTGGTGGTGGTGGTGGTGGTGGTGGTGGTGGCGGCGGTGATGATGATGATGATGATGATGATGATGATGATGATGATGATGATGATGATGATGATGATGATGATGATGATGATGATGATGGTGATGATAAAATGTAACTGTTCCAAGAAGAACCACAAAGTTGGTGCCAGGTTTGAAAGACTCTAGTTATCATGAAAAGAGTAAAAAAAAATCTGGATTAGCCACCTTTAGCACATACAAAAGTACAGGGTGACATGACGGAGGCATTTAGGATCCTCTTTTAATGATTTGGGGTATGAACCATTTGTGGTAATAGGGCTGCTTCAGGGAAATATTAATACCACCAAGTGGGAGGATATGTTTAAACTTGCGACAAAAGGAGCAAAACTGGACTTTTGAAGGGTTTGTTTCTCTTTGAGGTTGTCGCCGCCTGGAACAGTTTTCCAGTCAACAACTTTCCTTGGCATGAGTTGGGCACTAAGTGCCCAACTCATGCCAATGAAACTTGCTGACATGGGGCATGTGATCTTGATAGGGCTCATCTACAATTCTCAATCAAATTTTTTTTCTTAACTGCTAAAATCAGTTTAAAACACTGAAGCAGACGACTTTTGACCACCAGCCAATTTTGGCCGGTCTACGGGGGAACGGGTTAATGTACTAATCTCATTTATATTTATGCGATATTTTATTGAGAGTTGTACATAGACGTCTTTGTCCTGACCACAGTACTATCTCTTATGAACTTCTAAGTGTGTGCCTACCCAACTGAAGACCCAAGAGGGAAAATTCGTCCTGTCAGGTGTGAACAGTAGATCAACCATAGGAGGCTGTTCTTGCCAGAAGAACCTGACCTGTACATGGACAGTGTTATTACAGTGTTATTGTGGACTGGGACCAGCACCTGTAGGCTGTATTCTGTGTGTGACTTTATTCAGTACCTGTGGGCTATGGTCATTTCTGGAAAATTCTACAAATACAGCTGAGTGTAATGTTTATTATTGTAACCTTTCATTAGTTATTGTCATAACATAAAGATCAATAGTCTGTGTATTTCTTTGTTGAAATCATACATAAATTTCAGGAGTAGCTGGAACATTCCATATTCCAACTTCGTCACAAAAGTTGGGGCTCCGAATCCGGCTGGGATCAAATCCAAGACATATAATCGATTTAAACATAAGTATGTAGTTCTAGAAACTTCTAGAAATTTCTAAACTTAAAAATAAAAAAGATAAAAAAAACAAAAAACAAACAAACAAACAAAACAAAAAAACAAACAAACTACATTTTGAAACCAACAGGGGAACAGTGGTGCGTACATATGTATTGTGTGCGAATAGACAGATAACAGGAAAAAAAGCCTGTTCCTGAAGTGCTTCTAGCCACTAAAGATTTAACTATCAAGGATTCTGCCAAATTAAAAAGGAAGAACTTCAAAGTTTGGCTACATGTCTAAATCTAGAGGTACCTGTTAAACTCATGAAGTACTTCTAAAACGGAAAATCATTTCACGTGTGATTGAGCATGGGTTCTTATAGGAAGAGATGCATGAAGCCAATGAAATTACAATGTGTTTACAGTTGAAAAAATTGAAGTTACAGGAGACAAAAAAAAGCTTGGGAGACCATCAGCAAGTGAAATTGAAAGAATATAGGGAGCGATAATTCAAATAAAAACTTGGAGAAGCTGAAGTTCAAGCAACCAGAGAAGACGAGCTTAAAAGTCCTAGCACACTTCTTTAAAGACCTTCGCAGTTTGAGCTCAAATAGTCCAAATCTGACAACTCAGCACAACCAGGATCTTTTAATGCAGTAAAGAATGCACGGTTGGTGCAAAAATTTGAAAGGAAAGAAGTGCCAAAAGTCTTCCTTTTACTTGAGAAGATAGCTGAAACTTTAGAAGGGCACAGAAGGATCTGACCTCATTTGTTGCACACTGTGTTTATTGGAGAAGCACAAGGAGCGTGTTCCAACCTCTCCATAGAACAAACATCTGATCATGATGTACTCAAACAGTCTCTCATTGTATTTGTGTCTTTTTATCCAGAACCACTTCCTAGTAGTCACTACCCTATTCCGCAGTCCGAACTCTTTACTCTCCATAAGCTAACCTGTCCCTGTCTAACCTTATGAGTTTTTACTTGAAATATACAGACTTCAAGAACAGTCAAACAGAACCAAATGAGACTTATATGGAATTTGCAAGAGAGAAAGAAAATTTATTTGACAGTTGGTATGCTTCCAAGAAATAAAAAGCTTTTGTTAAGTTGAAGAAGCTCGTTTTAATAGCAGACTTTAAAAGTTGCATTTCAAAGGAAATTAGGACCTACCTTCTTCTTCTTCTTCTTCTTCTTCTTCTTCTTCTTCTTCTTCTTCTTCTTCTTCTTCTTCTTCTTCTTCTTCTTCTTCTTCTTCTTCTTCTTCTTCTTCTTCTTCTTCTTCTTTTTCTTTTTCTTCTTCTTCTTCTTCTTCTTCTTCTTCTTCTTCTTTTTTTTATTTTTTTTTGAATGGGGATTTAGGGCAAATGGTATGTGTGTTTCCCATTTGCTGCTGGGTGCCTTGTGCCAAAGGTTGCGGGTTCGAGACCCAGTCTTTCCTGGGTCAGAAAACATAACAGGAGATGTGACTCTATTTAAGCCAGTACCTCACTTAATTTATGAGCCAATCACGAGAGAGGACATAGAGTGGCTGGAGCTCGAATTCCTCAGCATTTTGCTCAAGCTTCTTATCAAGAAGAAACAGAACATGACGAGGATGATGACTGTGTCGCTAGCTGGCAGGGACATTCCTTTCTGATACTTTAAACTTGGAAGACCAAGTAAGCTATAGCAGTAAGGGGTACATCCAAATGGTGGCCTCAATGACCAGATAAGCTGTAAAAGTAAATTGATTCCAAGGTAAACCCAGATAGTAGCCTCAATGACAAAGTAATCTGTAGTTGAAACTTAGGTCCAGGGGTACACCCTGATAGTGGCCTCAATGACATAGTAATCTGTAGTAGAAACTTAGGTCCAGGGGTACACCCTCTTGATTCAGATGACATCCACGTCCTGTGAATCAAGAGAGGTTGATCAGGTAGCTGCAAGATGTCCCTAGGCGGAGAAAAAAAACTTATAAGGCCTTTTCTGAAGATGAGACAAAGAAAGACACTGGACGTTACTCTGTAACGTCTGGAGTTTTGATAAAGAAATGAAAAACTTCCATATGCTACTGCTAAAGAGTGCTGAGGAGATGTCTGCAAGGTAGTACATATAGTTCTTCAATCATACGGTCAAGAAATATTGAGAGTGACTCGCAGGCTACCCATAGAAACACAAGGAGCTCTAGAATTACACTATACTACTTTGGAAAATATGATAAAAACATATTGGAAAGAACATAAAGACAACTTGAGTAAAGGTATTTGTATGTTATTGTTTACTACAGGAGAGCTACTGAATGAGTCACTTGGGTTGAGTCCATGTTGGTTTATCTAAGGTGATACAGTTGTACATCCACTGAAGATTCTGGGAGAAAAGTCGTTGTCTGAAGCAAGAATAGAATCTATCACACAGTATGCATCTGACTACCAAGAAAGGTTGAAAGAGGCTTGTATGCAGGAAAAAATAAACCTGACTAAACCACAGAGTGAATTAAAAACATGATGTGATGAGAAAGCTAGAGAAAGAAGTTTCCAACCAGCGCACAAATGCTACTAATGCTGCTAAGATAATGTGATGCAAAAGGAAAGCCAGTGGGTGTTGTTATTGTGACTAGTAACAAGTTTAATAAGGATAACAATGAGGATGACGATCATTCAAGACTATGTAACTAAGCCTGGAAGAAGGACTAAAGAGTTAATATTTGATACATTTTTGTTCAAAATTCTACTGACCAGATCTGTACCAGCACAAAGAGTGTGGCTGAGAAATATACTTTCATTGGTATTGGATTGAATGCTTCATTGTGTTCCTTGGGTTTGAAAACGCAGGAGGACCTTGTCAGATGGTTATTGTATGTCTTATTGCACAGTATTATTTGCTAAAGTGAGGTGTAAAACGTATTGAGATTAAATCAGTTTATTCTGAGTGACACTAGCGTATTGCACAGTAGTATTTTAGGTGAAGTTGACGTTTAAAGAAAAATTCTTCCCCTGTTTGTCTAATTTTCTTTCATTAGGGAAGGGAATGTGTTATATAATGTTGGATTGAATATGGACAGGTCACTCAGTGCAGTTTGAGTAGTGTGTGTGTGTGTGTGTGTGTGAGTGAGTGAGTGAGTGACTGACAGAGGGAGGGAGGGAGAGAGAGAGACAGTGAGAGAGAGAAAAGAACCTCACAGGATCTTGAAGATGAGCTCACTTGAAGCAAACTTCACAATATCATAGGGGAATGATATTGGAATGTTAGAATGGTTCATTTTCTGTCATAAGGTCCATTTTTTTATGATAATAGTGCATCCAGTACCATATAAAACATCATACTTTGTCATATTTATCACAATCCAGAGAGTGAGAGGCCTGCATAAATATGTGAACATGTGGTGACTCACTGTTGTTTTGGTCATTTTGCATGAAAGAACACTTATGACGATTCTATCGGACTGAAGGAAAGTATGGAATCATGTAGATCTGTCCATGACAGGTATATAAACAGCCAGGCACATGCCCACAGACAGAGAGGAAGCAGGGAAGGCAGGTTCTACAACTTCAAGTTTACTGACTGATGGCAATAAAATGTGTGTTTGCCCAACTGAAGACCCAAGACGGGAAACTTGTTATCTCGGGAGTTGACAGTGGATCAACCATGGGAAGCTGCCCTGCCAGAGGAACCGGACTTGCATTTGGACTGTGACCAGTATCCTGCCTGTGGACTGTGGTAATTTCTGGAAAATTCTACAAATGCAGCAAAGTATAATGTTCATTATGGTAACATTTTATTAATTTTCTTTATAATAATATAGTGTTCTAGTTAAGATGAAGATTCCTTGTGATTCTTTGTTGAGTTCATTCAAAGATGCTGGGAGTATCTGGATCATTCTACATAGCAACTTCGTTACAACTGTCAGCTGGGAAGCATGCTCCTGTGGTTTCAACTTGCAAAAGTTAATGCAGCATTATTTTGGCTGGGATGATAAGATGAGACAATACAAAGGAAGTAATGTTTTAATGTAAATCTTTTTCTTACAAGGATTTGGAAAATGATAATTAGAATTTTGTATAGATAAATCTAATGGAATATAGAATTTACGAGAAATGAGAGAAAACCATAGTTCATAAGGTCTTGTGATCTGGACGATTTTGTTAAATGTTGCTTGAAAGCTTTAGGGAAAGTAAAAAATAATGTGCACAGACATAGTTTTGGAATATCTGCACAGGACTTTTGTATTGTATTGTATTGTATTGTATTGTATTGTATTGTATTGTATTGTATTGTATTGTATTGTATTTTCTGAAAATCATACAGATGGTATATTTCAAAATCAAAGTACAATATAGTAATGTTATTAAGTAGTAATAAGTGGTACACAAAAATAATATGAGACACAAAAATGATATGCTTTTCAGCTGGAGAGAGGAAACCCATAGGGCTTATATTCCCTCCAGACTGAGAGGGCACTTAAACAAGGACATGAGTCAAACAAAAATCACCTACTAAGAACATTGACAATATAATCAATTAAAATCAATTAAACTATTAATCACTGATCGTCAATAATGTACGATTTGAGACGTTTTTTAAACAAAGTAATTGAGGTTGCATTTTGTATAAAATTGGGCGCTGTTTTCCATACATGAGGTACGTGAGTTGTTATTGCAAATTTTCCAACATTCGTTCTGAAAGGATGCATATAAAAATGTTGTCTTTGTCTAGTATCCTAATTATGAATTGTTGAGACTTCAGTAAATAATTTTCGGAATACATGGCGAGCTAGAAAGAACTTAACTTTATACATGAGTAGACCAGTTAGGAATAGGTCCAAGGTCTGAAATTTTAAAATTTTGAATTTATGAAACAAAGGGTCAATGTGTGAGTTGTACATCGAAAATGTAATAATTCGTAAAACCTTTTTTTGAAGTTTAATTAGTTTGTCTATTGTGGTAGAGTATGTGATCGCCCATGTGGTATAGCAATAGAGAAAGTAGGGATACACCAGAGCATAATACAATTGTATAAGTATATTAATTCCAAATTTTTGTCTAATCTTCTTTAAAATTCCCATTGTTTTACTTACTTTTTTAGATATGTACAATGCATGTTCTTTCCAGCTTAGATTTTAATCAAACCAGACACCTAAGAATTTGAAAGTATCAACTTTAGATAGTATTTTGTCGTTAATTTGAATAGAGAAATTGGTTAAATGAGTCTGTTTGTTGCGAGACTGAAAAACCATATAGTTTGTTTTCTCTAAATTAACTGATATTTGGCTAAAGCTTCAAGCTGCAGCTGGATAGTGCTGTATTTCATCACCGGAAAAAAGAGTATTTCCGCCTTAGTGAACAATGTAGCGTACTGGTCAAAAGAAGTTGCATACCTCGTGACAAGGGCTTTGTGCCTTGTTTGTTGAAATGTCCGGTGCACGGCACACAGAACGCAAAGGAATCTTGTAATGAAAACGTTCGGAATTGTTACCATTGTGTAAGCAACGATGTTGTTGTTGTCGTTATGGTTAAGAAGGCCAAACAAAACAAGATTATTTAGTAAGATGTACAGAATTGGCAAAAAACAAGGTGACTGATGCTGAAAAAAACGGAGTCAAACATTGAGGAATGTTCGTTGTTGGAATAACAAGATATCTATATACCTTCATTATAAATGAATAAGTAAGTAAGTAAATGGATAGATAGATGGATGGATAGATAGATAGATAGATAGATAGATAGATAGATAGATAGATAAATAAATAAATAAATAAATAAATAGATAAATAAATGAGTAAATAAATAAAGCAATGGATGGATGAATGAATGAATGAATGAATAAATAAAAAATAAATAAATAGATGAATAAATAAATAAATAAATAAATAAATAAATAAATAAATAAATAAATAAATTAATTAATTGATGAATTATCAAAAAAATAAATGAATAAATAAATGAATAAACAACGTCAAGGCTTCTAGTAAATATTGTGCTTCACGGTGGACTACTAACATTTTTTTTTCATTTTTGTGATTTTGTTTGAAAAAACTTACAAGAAACTTGGAAATATTTTAGGCGTAATAGTTTCACATGAAGTTGATGACTTGTTGAAGATAAGGCAAATTCATAAAATAAGTGGAGCTGTTGGTCTTTCCAACCAGCTGCTATATTCTGTTTATTCCATATATTTACAAGCTATAGACCACGTGATTGAATTTTTGTGCTACTTTTCCAAACCTCCAAATCTGTGGCAAGAAACTAATGTATGCGTTCTCATTAAGATAGGTGATAGGTTTGTTCCATAAACTATAGGTCCCTCTGAGATATATATATATATATATATATATATATATATATATATATATATATATATATATATATATATATATATATATGTATATATATATATATATATATATATATATATATATATATATATATATATATATATATATATATATATATATATATATCCAATGTCGAAATTGTTTTAGATTTTTGCTTTCTCGGGGTTATATAATTTCTTCGCTTCCAATGATTTAATTATTGACTCATTCTAATCAAAGAGTACTGTTTACCAACCAGTAATATCAAGCGACTGATGAATGAAAAAATTGGTATATCTAGATATGTCCAAAGCGTTTGACCGAGTGTGGCACCGTGGATAAATAAATAAACAAGTTAGAGTCAGCGAATCTTTATTATTATCGTGGATTAACTCACAGCTGAGTTAAAGGAAACATGCTTGAAGGTTATGTTTTCCACAGAATGTCCATAAGATTCTGGTGTACCTCAAGGTTGTGTGCTATGGCCAGATGTTTCTTACTTTCATAAATACTATAATAAATAACTTAACCTGTTAGGTATATTTATTTGCTGATGAGGCCAGACTAGCCTGCTTTACAGACCAAACTCCGTGTTTTCTCCACTCCACTTACAGTGCAGATAACGCTGTGCTCGGTCTGCTTTGCAAGCAAGCATCAGACCACCTTATCAGAAATAGTTATCACACCAGGGGAAAGATCAATCAGCTTAAATGAAAAGAGGTTTGTTGTTAAAGAATGGGAAAAGAAATGGGAGTTGGATTTTAACTCAGGTAAAACGGGAAAATATATACTTTCAAACAAAGGAACAAGCCATCTAACGATCCTGTGGTGTTCATAGACGAGCGTGTAAAACGTGTTCTTGGGCATAAACACCTGTTACTTGGTGTCACCCTATCTGACCATCTGCAATCGTATAAAATTCATATGTAACAAAGCATCATCACATTTGTGTGTCATAAGATACTGCTCTCGCTATTTTCGAACAACGCATTATAAAGTATACATCGCTAATTATTATAATTATTATTATTATTATTATTATTATTATTATTATTATTATTATTATTATTATTATTATTATTATTATTATTATTATTATTATTATTGTTATTATTATTATTATTTTTAGAGTTAAGATGAAATTCATTTTTCTGTGATAGAAGTAAAATAATTAACATGTATTTGATTTTAAATATGTTTGAAGCTTATTTCCAGCACGCCATTCAACGTGTTTATTACATTCTAAATTTATTTTATTTGATTCATTCCTCCCAGCACCATTTTTTTCTCACAATTTATGCACAGTTCCGGTAGAGACCCGAACAGATTTTACAAGAGGCAGACAATGTTTCCATTCCTGGGCCCACCAATGCTACTTCTGAAGAATGTATGAGATAATGTATCTCCTCCCTAATTAAAGACCTTGTGTTTCGTATTACAGACAATTAAGAAATTTACAGCTACACTGGTTTGTACATTTACATTAAAAGTCATTTCATTAACTGGTATCCAGATGTCTGTGCTCTGCCAAAACTGTTATGTATGTATGTATGTATGTATGTATGTATGTATGTATGTATGTATGTATGTATGTATGTATTATTATGTCTGGGTGCCAACCCAGTCATTTTGTTTTTCCAAAAATTCTTTTTTCTTTCTTTCCTTCTTCTTTTCTTTCTTTCTTTCTTTATTTCTTTCTTTCTTTTTTTCTTTCTTCTTTACGACCAAATTTGTCCGGAGTTTTTATCGGACACTATTATTCTGAAAACCACCAAACTTGCCATTATGACTGACCCACCAGTAAAATTAGGCACCTAACTTGGAATAGTCATGATGTTTAAAAGTATGCAAATTATGGGAATTTAAAATTTTTAAAGCTTCATATCTTCAAAAATATTATAGATAGACACAAAGTTCTAACGTACACATATAGGTTTGAGACAATTGGCAAATCCAACAGCATACAAACAAAAGTTGGGGAATTTTAATGTATGCTAAATTCGCCAAATTTCTCCCCAATCCACATACAGGCCTTGAACTGTTTGCTGTATGACTTAATGCTTGACCTCCATGGTGCCGGGCAACCATTTTGAATTCATAATTAATCAGCTTGAACCTGTCTCACAGGCAGCTTTCTGTCCATGCATAGCAGGTGTATGCTTTGGAAAGTTTGGGTCTTGTAGCAAATTGGGGGGGGGGGGGGGGACTCCCAACAACTGTGTAATGAGGCTCTCAATAAAATACAGACTATCTCTTTCTGTTCATGCAGGAACAGATTGACTCCATGCTGCCATATGTACCAGGCAGGCTATAGTTTCTACTGGTGCAGAACAGACCTGTAAATGCACCATGACTAAAACTGGTATCTTAGCTGGCCTGTTTTTGCCTGAAGCAATGTCAGTCTGCTGAGCTTATCAGTCCCAAGGGAGCATAGGATCCAGACTTCTAGGCAGAACAAGCCTGGGTGTACCCTCTGTTAAAAATAGACTAAATACAAAGCTGAGTCGGCCGGACCAAGGAGGGCAGAATTTGTGTCATCTCCGTGGACACTTTCATGTCTTTGTTTTGTTGTAACCAGTGAGATGAAGCCTGTTCTTCATAGCCAATACTAAGACAATATAGTTTTGTCTTGGTTCACAGGTACATGTTTAGGTAGTTTCTTGACAACTTCTTTTAAAATTTGTTAATGTAATAAAGGAAGAAGAGAGTTTTGTATTTATTGCATGTATACACATCCCCTTAAATTATAATATGTATACACTGTACATATATATGTGCATGTATGAATAATGTATATGGACATGCACACATACTCATCCATACTGCCCAGAGGGGCTGATGCTCTCAGGAGTGGGCACTTTTCTCTGGTCCCATGGGTGTCTTTTCTCTGGTCCAAAGGGTGCCCACTTTACAGAGGTTTTACTGTATGAGTAAACACTGGAATTTTCTTTCTTTCTCTTCTTCATTCCTTCCTTTCTTCTTCACAACCAAGTTGGTCTGGAGATTATCTCAAGCGCTATTTTTCTGAAAACCACAAAACTTGCTATGGTGACTGACCTAATCTGTGAAATTGTGCATCTCATTTGGTATAGTCATGATGTTTGAGAGTAAGCAAATTCAGAGGCAATTAAAATTTTAAAAGCTCCATATCTTCCAAAATATTGCAGATATTCAAAATTTCAATGTGCATATATAGGTTTGTGACACCTGCCAATATAATGGACAGTATAAGTTAAGTATAATTTCAAATCATGCTAATAAGGGGCTTTGAAAAGTTTCAAAGTTGAATATCTCCAAAACTATTATGAATAGACATGCCATTTCAACTTCAATTTATAGGCTTGTGGCAAAGCCGCACCCAATGAACCATAAACCATGAACCAAAGTTGTAGGATTTTTATTTATGCAAATTAGGTAAACATGCAAAATGTAAATCTTGAATAGCTTCAAAACTATTATAGATAGAGGTGCCATTCCTACTTCAATTTAGGGGTTTGTTGCAAAGCCCCACCCAATGAACCATAAACCAAAGTTGTAGGCTTTCAATATATGCAAATAAGGCAAATACACAAAATTAAAATGTTGAATAGTTTCAAAACTATTATATATACTAGCTTCATTCAAACTCCATTTTATAAGTTTGTGACATGGCCACATCCAATGAACCAAGACCCAAAGTTGTAGCATTTTACTTTAATACAAATTAAGCTAACACACGAAATTTAGATTATGTTGAACAATGACAAAGTGTAGCATTTCAAACTGGTCTCATTTTGAAGGCACCCAGACAGATTTGCTGTGAAAGAAATCTTCTTTCTATTTGAAGATTGTTTTCATCGATGCTAGTGTAACCAAGCTTGAGAAGTTTTAGTTTTAAAGCATTATAGAATATAAGTACATTTCATTCATTTTTATGAGTCGCACACTTGGGTCAAATGTCTATTATTATGGCTTCACCCTTGACTTCTGCCCTTCACTTCTGACGAGTCTCTAATTAATATGCATGAGTAGCGTCACGCAAAATTTGAGGGGTGTTCATACGTGGCCAGCCACTGTGTGCCCAGCTTGACCAGCGATACGGACGTTCAAATGTTTAACGCTCTCGTACCAGTAGTGAGTAAGTTCAAGTTTCCTTGCAGAATTAATTCAGTATAATTTATATTTTCTTACGGAAATATTTCCTGCAGGAAAATAATTATATTAGTCCGTAATTGGATATTACATTATGACCAAGTTATAAACTAGCGACTTCGTGATGCATTTATTTCGTATGTGTAAAGGCATATCTGTATAAGCAATTTAAAGTCGACATTCAGTATGAACGCAGATAATAAGAGCATTATCAAGCAGGTTGTTTCGCTCAGGAAAGTTAGTAAGCATGTATACGCAGAATTTAAATTTGCAGCTGAAAGTAATTTTTTGGTTGTAGGGCTTTTCTGCTGGGTTTACGCTAAGCGTATTTAGTGCCTGGTTCATGCAAACCTGTGTTGCTTTTTGAATGAGATTGGGAAATGGATGTAACAGCAACAGAAGCGGTCCTAGGAGAGTTAGGATGGAATAAAATCACAGATAGAATTGCCAAAGCTAAGTTAAAGTACTGGGGCTATTTACAAGCAATAGGTGAAGACAGGTGGTGCAGGAAAGTTTACAATGAGGTAGCCAAGGAAAAAACAAGATGGGTCAAAGACATAGACGGGTTAGCAGAGAAATATGAACTAAAAGGATATGATGAGGTGGATAATAGGAAGGTATATATAGGTAAGACTGTTACAGAGGGTTGGAAAGAAGACTGGAAAAGAGGAGCCAGGGAAAAAAGTGAGGTAGCCAAGGAAAAAACAAGATGGGTCAAAGACATAGACGGGTTAGCAGAGAAATATGAACTAAAAGGATATGATGAGGTGGATGATAGGAAAGTATATATAGGTAACACTGTTACAGAGGGTTGGAAAGAAGACTGGAAAAGAGGAGTCAGGGGAAAAAAGTACATTGAAGGCATACAAGGTATTAGAAAAGCCACAGAAAAGTGTGTGTTGGGATGGAGGGAAGGGATCCAAGCTTCTGTTTCAAAGTAGGACAGGAGTAATCAATCCAGAAAAGAGAAAACAAAAGTGGACAACAGGGAGTAATGGAAAGTGTAAGTCGTGTAGACAAGAGGCAGATGAGACAGTGGACCATTGGCTGTTGTGGTGCGATGCATATAGAGAGATAAGGGAAGATTTTTTCAGAAAGTTGCACAGGGAAGATTACAATTACAAGGGTTTAGAAGAGGTTCAGGGTTTAGAGGAAGAGGAACGTATAGCATGGATTTTAGGTTTGAAAGCTGGCTTTCTGGGAGGCAGGAAAGGCAATAAAAAATGTACAGGACAACCTGGTAGGATGCTGGGAGAAAAGGAATGAAATAATAGAGTTAGAAGGCAACAGGTTAAATTAGAACCCCAGAGTACAGGAAGGGGAAGGAATGGGAATGGTGGTAGCCCTTATAAGGGCTCCCATGGGGGCTCCCATGGAAAAAGCCTGAGCCTTAGAGGCGGGGATGGGGTGTGTGAGGGATTGATTTATTGATTTATTTATTTATCTATTTATTTATTTATTTATTTATTTATTTATTTATTTATTTATTTATTTATTTAATTTATTGATTGATTTATTGATTTATTGATTTAATTTATATATTTATTTATTCATTTATTTATTTATTTATTTTTATTATTTTCTTTTATTATTATTTTTTATTTTTTTTTACCCTAGGCCACCTGTGTCACAAAGTGACACAGGACCGCGGCAGACAAGCGGAGAGCCACCGTATTATTATTACTTAGTACAACGCCATCACTTTATGGGGCTACGAGCACGAATGCCAGTCGTGTAGGGATATACAACATAACATGTTGTGCAGGCAATTGTGATAAACATTATATTCTTATCATGGAATGTCGGAATTGCAAATGTTAACGGATTTAATAAAGATATTAACTATATCGCACCTGTGTCGCCGTTGGTCCCTGCAAGCAGCGGTAGTCGGGAAAAACTTTCACGAAAAAAAAAAAAAAAAATTCAAAATGTAACTTCGTTACACTAGAAAATATTGGAATCCATCAAATACAAAAGACTCCTCTGTGTATATCCGGTGGGATGAAAACATCTAGCCAGAGTAATGTTCTGAAGAGCTTGAGCTTTGGATGCCTAAGTCTGGAAACTGTAAAACATAATTTTTATCCATCGCCGTTTCAAACACAAAAACTTCATGGAACAATTTTTTTTTTAAAATCAAGTTTTTTTTCCGCATGTAGCGACTTTTTAACACTAGTTTGTTGAAAAGACGTGTATAGTGTCCGTGATACACTTTAAAACATTGTTTATTGAAAAACGCTGGTATCTTATCTATACCTTTTGGTGTTATTTATTGTAAAATACACGCTTGGTATGTGCGAGACGCTTTTTGCAAATAATACTGCAAGGAAACTGAAACGTATGGTACACTTTTCAGCATTGTTTATGGCGTTTCATACACAAGACGTGCATTTCCAATGCACAAGTGATAGACTGAAAAAAATTATTACCAAAATAATGAGCTACTGATTTACGAGATCGTACAAGCGTGCGTTAATTAACATTATGCAATGGATAATTAACAATAACCATATTTTTAATTTGTATAAGCCTTTCAGATATTTAGAACCAATGTCTCTAGAAATTTAATAGAACTAGTTTGATAAATGTACATATAAGAATATATACGGGTAAAAAAAAATCACAGAATGAGATGGGAAGGTGGATTTTATGCGCTCAGAGCTTAGAAACTTGTTATTCTATACAGTATCAGAAAAACTGAATACAAGATATGTAACAGATATGCATCTAATCATAATCGACAAAAGCTTATGAGAAATATGTCAGGATGACCCCAGCTAAGGATTAAGATCCCCTATCGCTGGTTCCACCTACAAGGACCCACAAGGAGTTTCTTGTCAGCAGCATCTTGCTCGGAATAATTTAAACAAAAGATGTAATAGGAAGTAATACTACGGATACTGACGTAAAATGAATGCTGAAGATACTACTGGCTGTTAAATACATAACAATGTGGCAAGATGCATATTTCTTGATACTCATCTGTATAGATTCTTTTATGTAACTTAAAAAAAACATGGTATGAATGGGAGTAAATTTTGTCAATTATACAAGAAGGTGTAATCAGAAGTAAACATGGGATGTAATCATGGTAATATCTTATACAATCTTTTGATCTAGTTTTATTTGGTTTTTGGAAAGGAGTGTTAGTTCTGGTACGAAATTTATAGGCATTTGTGGGTTCTGGCACTTGATATATATCTTTAAAATAGTAAGGAAGTTCATCATGTTAATATTTGTAATAGACTTTAAGTGCTTTTAACTTGACTAAATCCTTTATTTTCAGTAGATTTAGTTGCCTGAAAAGTGGGGCGATATGAACATTAAATGTAAAAATTAATAATAATAATAATAGTAGTAGTAGTAGTAGTAGTAATAATAATAATAATAATAATAATAATAATAATAATAATAATAATAATAATAATAATAATAATAATAATAATAATAATAATAATAATAATAATAATAATAATAATAATAAAATGTAATACATCAGTTTCTGTGGAGTGTAGTTTTTTAAAGCCGTGCTGACTGATATAAGACAGAGATTTTTGTCAATGAAATAATTATGCAGTTGTGTATATACAACTTTTTCAAATATTTTTGAGGCGCCAGGTAAGATAGAGATGGGGCTGTAATTATCAAGCAATGTATTATCGTCTTTTTTTTTTATTTTATTTTTTTATTTATGAATAGTCATAACTTTAGCGAGTTTTAGTTTTTCTAAATATTGTATTATGAGCAGCACCTTGTACAGCAGTAGGAATACTTGGGAGAGTTGGGATGCTTAACAGCAATGACACAATAGCCAAGGCCAAGTTGAGTTACTGGGGATATTTACAAGGGATAAGTGAGGACAAGTATTATAAAAGAGTATGCTGAGCACCGTAGGTTTTCTCCGGGATCTCCGGTTTCCTCCTACATTAAGTTTGGGATAATTGGGCTAAGATCTTGCCTACTGGACCCTGTGGAAGAACAGCCATTGGCTGAACAGGCTATCCAGTATAAAGATGTTCAATTATTATTATTGTATATAATGACACAAAGAGTAAAACGGTGGTGGGGAGGTTCGAGTGCCGAAGCCACGAAACTAACAGCGGGGAATGGGGGAGGGGGCTCCTCCGAAATAGTCTTTAAAAAGTGATACTCTCAGACGCGTTTTCCTGGCAATTGAGACTTTATTTTCAAATGGACAATTTGAAATCTGAAGCTCACAAAATTCGCTAAACTGGGTTTTCCCTTTAACTTTCATCATGTTTCCTTTCAGGTTATGACACACAGGGTTAAGCAAGTTCCAAACTTTTTACAGGATGGCAGGGCCAGTGCTTCAAAAATGATTGCAGATCTATTAAGATACCACTATTCCTGTAAATTTGATAGCTTTTACACCAATTGAAGACATTTAATGTCACTCTAACATAGAGCCTTCTGGGAAAACACACCTCTAGCCGACAAAAATTTTGTGTATTGGGCTGTGTATTCAGCCAAATACACACAATACTTAAGTTCTTGTGCCTTGAGGCTTTGGTGGATTGTTTAAAAATTGTGTTTCGTTCTTTCGTCTTTGAAAACAAAATACAAACTAAAATGTAGACAGATATAACTTTCACATGGACTTCCTAAATCCAAAGACATTTACATTAAAGCTGCCTATCAACTCTATCCACCGTCCCTTTGAAAAGCCTTGATCTGAGCCTGGTAATTAGGAAACTATTTCCGCGACACAGTAGCAAACCTTAAAAGTTTCAACCAATGAGAGCCAACGTCACATAACAACCTTCACATTGCGAAATCAGCCAAATGAATCGCGCATTGCAACGTGTGGTGGCTTCTGTGCTAACAGGTGGTGGGACGAAAACAAGCAGGCTTTTGCAAATTCATTGCAGAAAACTGTCCACAATGGATACACAGGGCATGATACCACCGCCAAAGTCTCTAACATATCCCATGAATTTTCCTCGAAAAACTTTGCTGGGCCCTGGGCCATCAAATGCATCGCCCCGAATACTGGCTGCCAGCGCGTTGCCGATGCTGGGACACCTGCACCCCGAGTTCCTGAAGGTAAGAGGCTAAAGAGCCCCACAATACCTGCTCATGTATGGCACGAAGAATACACATCTTGACACATCAATAACTTTGGCTCATTATAAACTTGTAATATTCATGTTTAAGGCAGAGATAGCTCCCTGGACCTTTATGTGGACTTTGACCACAATAAATGCAATGCAATACTGCCGTGTTATCAACTGCTCAGCAGGCTTGATCTTGATTGAACTGCTTCACCGAGCTCCTCCGCGGTCCTCGGCAGCAGAAAGGGGGTGGAGGTGCAGAGAGGGAGGGCGAGGTGGTGGAGCAGCGCAAAGTAACCTTCCCACAATAGGCTACCTATTTAATTTAGTGATTGTTTTGCCTTTGTTTTGCACGAAGACCTATTTCTGCACATAATTCACTGTTCACATTCACTGAAAATCCGTCTGGGTCAAGTGTCACAGAAATGAAGTATCGGATTCACTTTTCAACCTAAAGCAGGTTAAGCTAAAAGCAAAAAGAAAAAGGGAAAGAAAAAAAAAAGTGTATAATTTTGTGCTGGTATGCCATAGTGTATTGCAAAAAAAAAAAAAAAACAAGGAAAAAAAAGAGAAATATATAACATAGTGCAGTGTCATGGTGCATAGCTAAAAAGAAACGAGGAAAGAAACAAATATATTTTTAGTGCTGTTAAGAGAAACTAAACAAACCTAAATCAGTATTACAGTAAACCCATGTACCGCTTGAACACTATTAAGTCCAATATTCTAAGAGCAAAGTCTTAAATCCCATACCGCACAGCCCCTTGAAATCAGATATTAAAATTTAAGTTGGTAAGCTTTTGGTGACAGTAGTATTATTGATGACTGACTCGGTAAATGTGATGTGCATTTAGACGTTAGCCCTTTAAATTCTCATCTTTTTAAAATTGGTGTAAAGGATTCATCCAAATGTTTATGACTGTGGTGCACCAAATGAGGATGCATGGCACTTTTTCTTCTCATGTCAAAAATACACTGTACCATGATCTCACCTTCATGCCAAAATTATATGTCTTGCTCCATTTACTATGCAACTACTGTTATACAGCTCGCCTGATTGCCCGCTCTCTCAAAATACTGAAAATTTCTTGGCTGTTCATGATTTTATCTCAGCGACTAGTCGCTTCAAACCAGTGGGTATTGGCTAATTTATTTATAGAACAACCTTATCTTTCCTTCGTGGCCGGCCGCGGCGCCGTTCCTCCACTTGTTTGGGCAAGTGTCTGAGGGTTCTCTCCCGTCATTACCCGGTACGACGGTGGGAGTGGTGCTGGTGTCTGTGTGCGCGGGCAAATATCGCCTTTTTCAATTCCTCTTACCCATGGATATCATAAATTAACTACTCAGCTGCAATTAACTTCTCCTTACATTCCAACATTCAGGTATGCCTGTTGTTTACTTCTTATTATTTATTTAGTTATCAATATTTTTGTCACCTAATGGCCCCTCTGTCTATCTTGTCCAAGTCTCTTTCCTCTCTCTTGTGTTCTGTCCCTGTCAAGTATCATCTTGCGTACTCGTCTTTTCCAGCGAGAGGGATTAAAATAGGGTATTGCCCTCTTCCCCGTCGTAATCAATTATATATATACATGTACCTCAAAAGTCTGTAAATTTGAGAATGAAATATGTTTAAACCAAATGTACGTGTGTGTGTTAATGCTGTTAACAGTGGTTTAATTTTGAGAAGCGAAGTGCAGTGCAAAGTGGGTAATTGGGCATTGGAATGAGTTGTTCATGATTTTGTGCGTGTGATATATTCTATGAAATTTATATTTATAGCACATACAGTGTACACGTGTGCTGGTCTTGTAGCTCTTCCCACAGCTGTTGTTAGCTCTTCTCACATGCGCAGAGGAGTGTCATGTGTCAAGGATCATATCATTGTCATTGTTTGACATCACTTATCAATCTATACCGGTGAACAGGTGTGCTGTATGCAGATGCAGACAACAGGGCTACAGGACACGTGTAGGCAAGTGACCCACAACGCTCAGTCTGTACAATGTGCCCGTATCCATGTTAGAGAGGACACCTGGGCATTTTTGCTCTCAAATATTTAAAGTGCCCCAAGATAAATTTGATTGGCCACTGGAGGAAAACTCATTTTAAAGGGCTTTGTCTTAACCCTTTTCCCCCTAAAACGGGCTGGTGATCACATGTCATTTGCATCAGTGTTTTCAACTAATTTCAACAGTAATGAAAGACAGTTTGATTGAGAATTGTAGCTGAGACCTATGAAGATAACATGCCCCAGGTCAACAGCTTTCCTTGGCATGTCAAGGAAAGCTGTTGACTCTGTTAATTGAAGGGGGAAAGGGTTAATTGGTGGTGTGACTCTTTTCAAAAGGTGCAGGGAGTGCTGTCGTCCATCCATCAGTAATCTTTTTGTCAATGGGACGCAGTCCACAGTCTTCATGTAAACCCCATTTAACATGCATAACTTCCCAAGCTATGAATTCAAGGTCAAAGTTCAACGTTGGTGGCCAGCCCATGGCATTATATAATGGCCAGTGGTCATTGCAGCTAAAAATAGACGGGACATTTGCCTTTTGGTTTTGCTCCCTGCCGGCAGACTTTTGCACCTGTTGCAGAATTTTTTGATATTTTTTTTATCTCAATAAGAACATATTTATCATTCAAAAGCAGATTGTATGATTATTCTGTTTAACCTGTTAAAAATTTCAATTTTGTTCATGAATCAATGTGGAAATGGTCAGATTTTAGACTTCCATTTCTTCATGAACCCTCTTTGCTCAGTGACCTGTGTCAAAGGTGCCCTTTTGCATTTAAAGTACCCTGCCCTCTTCAAAAGGAAAAAAGACCCTGCAATAATGTGTGGGCCAATGTAAGAAAATTTTAAGAATACATTGTTTTGAAGATGTTTTCATGGATCTTTATGAAATTTAGTTAGAAATGTTGTTTAGGCTAATAGGAAGAGAAGTCACCTTTAGAAGTGGTGCCACTCACAATATAATGGGAGATATGAAATGAAATATGTTGAAAATACATAAAGTTAATGTTTTGAAAAAGAGAAAGGCTAGTGACCACACCTTTCCCAAAGAATCCCCTCCGCCATTAAGAAACAAACAGTTCACATCTGACATGAAACTCCTCATATGCATTTGAGTACCCACGTATACATATCACAATAAAAAGTGTACCTTTAGTTTTTAAAGCATGTTATTGCACTCTTTAGAAATTAAAACAAATACACAGGAAAATTTTATTTCTTCAAAGAGTCAAATGTCATTAAGGAAAAACAAAAGTTTTTTTTTTCAGTTTTGAAGATTGACTTGTATTTGTGGAAAATATAGGGTTGAGTGTAAGCAAGAGGGAAGACAACTTTTAGATTATCATAAAAAATAGTAATTAGCGTACAGTAATATTATCAGGCCTCTGTTTAGGACAGGTTTTGTATTATGCGTCATAGCTATTGCACAAACTTATCTATGAACCTCTAATACCCTCAGCAGACTGGAAGAATGGTATGTTCATACATGGAAAAAATATGGACATTTTGCTCCAGAAATAGGGTAAAATGGGGTTTCCTTCCTGTCTTTTTTGCTTTTATGTTGCAGGGAAGTGGATGAATGAGCCAGTATTGGTTACAAATTTTATACAGTTATACACCTTTCTAACCTAGTGGTAACTGCTTTGAAAAACTGAAAATTATAATTGACATGTTGGTAGGGTCCCTGTGTTTCGGGCATCACCTATGATGTTATCACAAGCTTTGTACATCAAAATGGTTAATCAAGTAGATAAACCACATGAAGTAGTGTTTCAAAATCATAACTGACAGCACTATCATGTTTTGTTGGTAAATTCAATATCATAGGTCACATCAATACTTGCTTTGTCATTGGTGGCTAAAAAAATTGGGCACTCTGATGTTAGCACTTTTTCGAGTCTTTGACCCATATGGCCCAGAAATGCCATATCCAAGTCACTGTTCAACTCTTGTCTTGCATAGATGTGGTTAACTGTAAAACATGGTCAGTATTGATGGATTTGCCATAAAAAGTAACTCTAGAAAAGCCAAAAGTAAATGAAAGTATGAACCCAAACTCCAATTCACAGTGACTTCATTTGGCCACATCCATGTCATCAAGATTTAACTCAGGGCTCGCTTTCAACCACATTAAATTTCCATAATTGATATTCTCAGGCAAGCAGACCAACTCTGGAAAGCTCCATCCATAAAACTTGAATTGCTTGGGAAATCACCTGTCAAATGGTAATACATGCAGTTTGTGCAGCAACACACTTCAGAGTGATGTGCCCAAGACTTGTACATACTGTAAAGAGCTTTAATTTTGCTATACTCTTATTTTCGCTGATGGTACAAATCCGTGAAAATAAAAACACAATGCAACATTATTTTAACATTGTTTGAATAGAAATTATATCAGAAACAGTGAAATGTCAAAAATGCGAAAACCGTGAAAATTTATACACGCGAAAAGAAAGCAATTTACAGTATGGTGGTATCAAGTACCAGATACAGCAGAGTTGATTTTTCCAAATAGGTGACCCCCCAGTAGGTACACTCAATAGGAGAGGTCACAATTACCAATTATCTGTATACATTTAGGTGAATACACAATCCAGTACACAGAATTCCTGAGGGCTAGAGATGTGTATTCCCACTGGATTGCATGTGGAATTAACCTCAAATTAAACGACTACTTTTGAGGCTGCAAGAATAATTTTGTGGATAGTAGCGTAGGGGCATACAATTCTGAATGCCATTCAGAAAGAAATAAAACCAGGCTTCCAGGAGACAGTGCTTAATTTCTGGTAACAAAAGTTCTTCAGGCATAGTGAAATTTGTTTGTTTTTGTTTTTTGTTTTTGTTTTTTTTTAGGCCATTTAGGCCTGTAACTACGATATTTCTGATACATAGGACAGCTTCTTGTGAGCCCAAAATGTATATTACAATATCAGATATAGCAAAAATATGTGTCAGTCTTTTGGGCCAACACATTAATGATATGTGCCAGAGTCATTTTGTCAGCAAAAGCCTACAGCCAATGACTGTTTGCGATGCCTGTATCTCGGCCCTTGATAGTTAAGGATTAGCATCATTGTCCTATATTTACACAACAACGGTCCCATCATTTATGTGGAAAGAAGCAGAACAAGAGACATGTACCTCTGTATGGTCAATGTCAGTAGACACAGGTGTCACCTGATGTATAACTGTTCAGTGTTCTATGATCATGATAGTAGAAACCACATGCATAGGGTGATTAAAGTTTGTGACTATTGTGTGGATTATAGCAAGGACAATGGCTAATTATGGTAAAATTAGAAAGATCATTTATTCCAAACACTTGATACAAGTACAGTATGTTACACCTCGGATTATCTCCTACTGGGGACTCAATGTCTGAATGTTATCAGTGTACAAGATCACAATCCAACCATGTATGACTGCACGTCGTGCTAATTTTTTTTTTTTTTTTTGGGGGGGAGGGTGAGGTGAGGAGAAGGCGATCATTTGACACACACTTCAAAACGAAAAGGCCCCAAATTGCCGAGACCAGTGGGCCCATGATAAAATGACAATTAAGGCAAAATTCACATTTCTGGACACAATGAAGACTTTGCTGGGAATCATTCAGTATAATTCATGGGATTGCAAGTTTAGTACTTCTGGAATCATTTGGTTAGTTACTGAGGCTCACAATATCCCTCCGTATGCCAGGGGGTAAAATGGGTAAAATTTTGTACCCTAAACTCTTCTAGGGGTAAGCTTGTACATATCCTGAAACTGTTGCTTCCGAGCGCTTGGAAGTAAAACTTTTTCTTGGGACAGTGTCCATGGATCCCCTTTTCAAGAGTTCCAATTTCCATGCAACTCCCCTTCACATACAATAATCTTAATATCTGGCAGAAACTCTGGCACTCAAAGTGGATCCCTGCTTTGGTGCAATAATGCACATACCAGATGGAAATACTATGAAAATTATAAGGGGGCTTTGCACCCTTCATCTGGGAAGCCAAGAATAAAGACTGTTCTATCGTATGAAACAAACTAGAAATAAATGTAAGGTGGTACCGTGTTCTTCCTATTTGTTGTCCAATTTGCTTGGCAAATTAAGTTTTTGCTGTTGCTGTCAGTGTACTACTTCAGCCTGATCATAAAAAGTCAATTGCAGATGAAATTGATTGGAAAATATTCAGGACTATGAGGTTTTTTCCCAAAAATTCATATTTCATTAGATTATGTAATATCCCAAGACACCAGGAAATGAGGAGGTGACGAGTGAGTAGAAGGAGGGTTTTAAATAGGGTAAATACAGTAGGTCTACCTGTACTATGGGCTCATTATTATTATATCACTAGTAGTAGTAGTAGTATTTCTTTTTTTATTGTGTGTTGCAATATGTTTTTAAAACACTAAGAAAGAGTGCTCAAATATTCATGATGTTAAAGATGCTGCACAAAATACAGTGAAACCTCCCAAAAGCTGACCCCTTGGACCAAAGAAAAGTGCATGGCATAATTCTTTCAAAGCCACATATTGGACTGAGTCAACAGCTTTCCTTGAGACACCCTGAGGAGAGCTGTTGTCCTGAGCTATTATATTGTATGTACCATATTCATTGCAATTGTAGCACATGCCCTAATAGAAGCATACTGTAATTTGGATGGAGAAGAGGTCCGATTACTTTCTAAGTGTTTTGACATACTGAAGTGTTTGGCTGGGAAGGTTTTATGCTAATTCATATCTTTCACTGCTCTAATTTGGTCTGTAAATTGGTACCCAATATGTGTACAGGCTCAGTTATTTGTCATCAAAAAGTATGTTGCTTTGGTCTTCTTGTAGGTAATGGATGAGATCATAGAGGGCGTGCAGTATGCCTTTCAGACCAGGAACCCCTTGTCTATTGCTGTGGCTGGGACTGGTAAGAAATATCTCTTTCTTTCAAAACTGTAGCTTTTAAGGTGATACTGTGAGGATTTGTTGCAGGATTAAAGCCGGTCAGGCAGCATGGAAGCCAGAAGCGAAGCTTGAGGTACTGTGGTACCTGAAGATAATAGCTTGGGCTTTGTTAATCGTATAATATTATTGAAAAATTAAATGTGTGAGCCCTGTATTCAATATTTTCGCTTTCCAAAAAATAGTCAGAAAACAGAAGAAGGCATTTTTGGTGACAAGGTTATCAAGGAATACAGTGGTACCTGCTGTATGTGGCCACATTTTTCCTGGTTACAAGTGACACAAAATTTTTATTTGTCTTCCCTAGCCATATTGTAATAAAAATATATCACTTGTGCCAGTGAAGTACACCTAGACTAAGTTTTGGATTTAAAAAGCATGTTTTCATGAAAATCATTATGTCATACAGTGAGATTGTGTGTCTGTTATCCCAACAAAATTTGAAATTTCACAGATTATGAATTTTGCCAATAAAAATTATTGGACAAGTGATATTTGAAAGTTGCATCTCCTCATAAGGATTTCACTTGTCCTGGATTATAGGATCATAGGAACTTGCGCACCATTTTGTCTCATGATTCTCAGACCATGGCAAACTGAATTTTACATCAATTATACCTAGAAACTGTTTGTTTTTAGCATGATTACATTTTGGTGACCTTGGCCTCATTTTCAAGGTCACAGGACCCATATGTATGTGCAAAGTGGGCAGAATCCAGTCTGTTGGGTATTGATCATCATGCTGGTTGGTATCACGTCTGGGTGGTCTTGCTAGATATGTACAGTAGTCCCTGCTTGAGAGAGCACCTTAACCGGATACTTTGCTTGCGCTTTTCATGTTCTGTATATGAAAGACTGCCTATTTTGAGAAACCAAAATTTGATCCTCTGTGGGGGGTAATGATCAAATTTTGGTCTCTGCTGACACCGTGTCATTTTGTCCTGTAGGCCATGCAGCCATGGAAGCCACAGTAGCAAACATGGTGGAACCAGGAGATGTTGTCTTGGTGGCATCCAATGGGCTGTGGGGAGAGAGGTTTGGGGAAATGGCAGAAAGGCACGGTAAGCCAATCAGATTTCCTTGTAACAAGTTCCGCACAGTTGGAAGCATAGCTCGTCTCTGTCTTTGACCATAAAGAAGAAAAACATGTATTTGTTGTTAATGATGTGTCTCAATACAATTTTTGCATATTTCCTTCACTGCAGAACCACAAAAACATGATGATAACAGAAAATTTTGTTTTTTAGGGGACTGAAGAAGGCGAACCCCCTTAGTGATCGCAGGTTCCGTCTGACCGGATCGTTACCGCATGATAACTTGGGAATTTTTTTAGCTAGGGCTTATATATTGCAGAGGATTTTAGTCCTCTATAAGGGCTACCTTAACTTGTAAGATGAGTGACCTTGACCCAATTGCCAAAGTCACAGAGCCACATTAGTGAATTTGGTGTCTGTATGACAGCTTGAGAATTTTTTTGAGCTAGGGCTTTCATATTGCACAGGGTTATTGTAAGAGCTAGGTCAAGTTCAAAGATAGGTGACCTTGACCCAATTGCCAAGGTCACAGAGCCACATTAGTCAATTTTGGTGTCGGCGTGATAACATGAGTTTTCAAGGGATATGGATTTCATATTGCACATCATCACAGTTGTCTATCAGGCCAAGGTGAAATGGCTTTTGACACCACTTTCAGACTTACTTAAAGGGCAGTCTATCAAATTAGGAATCACTGCAAGCTATGCATCGTCAGTGTTCAAATTAAGGATTTAAAAACGAAATTTTTAAGTTAGCACATTAACTAGGTTCTTGGACTATATAAATGTGTCATGGCATTGGTATCTAAAAATACAAATAAAGTGATTGAAATGATTGCTGTTGTAGGAGGAGATGTGAAATTCATCAATAAACCACAGGGCAAAGTATTTACGTTACAAGAAGTTGAAGAGGTAAGTTCTGCAAACGGCAAAAGGAACAAAAAAGTAGTGAGTCCCAGCCAAAAAGGAAAAATGAAGAAGATAATCCATGATAAAAAAAAAAGAGGTGAATCTATAGACAACTGTATAAAATATCATAGATGAGTCCATACACAATATTTGAAAAAAGTAGGGAGGTAAATCCATGCACAATACACAAAGTAAAGAAAAAGCAAACAGATCACAAGGGGCAAGACTTCAGCTTTCACTTGTCAACTATCATTCTCATTGCATTTGTGTTCCAGTGTAGATGTTCATGTTTAATCTGTTAAAATACTTTTTTACCCCTCTGCCTTAAGGCTGGAGGGGTATTGTCGTCACCAACGCGTCCGTCCGTCCATGCCTTGTTACTGCCATATCTCCAAAAATACTCACTTTACAGAGACCAAATTTTTATCACAGGAGGCCATTGAGTTGCTTCAGGTGTCTATTGAAAAGTAGGTCACCAGGTCACATATTTAGGTAACAGTACTATATTAAACAAGAGAAATGTGTGTGTCCGTCCGTCTGTCCTGGCAGAGGGGTTTTCAGTCACTGATCAGCTTCTAGTTCATTTTGTACATGGTGCAACGGCTGAATAATTGAAGTTTTATTGTTTTTTTCTTGTGCAGGGATTATCCCAACACAAGCCAGTTGTGATGTTCATAACCCATGGAGAGTCATCTGGGGGCACTGAACAGCCACTGGAGGGCATGGGGGACCTTTGCCACAAGTTTGTACATTTTTCCACTGTCTTATTAGTTCCCTTTCTACCCTCTTATTAGTCCCTTTTTACCCTGTTGTTAGTCCCATTGGTACCCTCTATTCGGCCAGGTCTTTCCCCTCTTGTAGTCCTATTTTGCTACCCTCTGATTCACTTTGTACCCTATTGGTCCCCTATGTAGCTTCTCTTGTCAGTCTCCTTGTTAGCCTAATAGTCCCCTTTATACCCTCGTGCAGAAACTGTTTGTACCCTCATATTAATCCTTGGTTGGTTCCCTTTATACCCTCATGTGCATCCTTTTTACCCTCCTACTAATCCCCTATTTACCCTCTTGTAAGTCCCTTTGTACACACTTAGTCCCCAGCAACCCTTTTTACCCTCATATATTGATCCTTTGTTAGTTCCCTTGATACCCTCATTTGCATTCTTTTTACTCTCTTACTAATCCCCTTTTTACCCTCCTTTAAGTCTTCTTTATACCCTCTTGTTAGTCCCTTTTGTACACACTTAGCCCCCTTTGTACCCTCATGCTGGTTTCCTTGGTACCATTACTTATCCCCTTTTATATTGGCTTTTTGACCCCACCCTTGCCTGCAAAGCAGACTCTGTTTTTTTCATGTTCTAATGTGTATCTGCCTTCGCTGGAGGTAGAAGTCCTGCTTTGCAGACGACCCTCACCCCTGCTCTTATTAAGAAATGCAGGCAACATTATGCATGGATATCGGTCAGTCTATGAGGCAGAATGGGAAAGACTTTTCAGTCATTGATATTCCGGTGTGTATAATTCCATAGATTGGTCTCAAAACATAAATTTCCAAGTTTGATTTTCCGGAATTATCCTTTGAAAAAAAAAAAAAAAGAAAAAAAAGAGGGTATTTGTATGCATTAATTTCATGTCTATGTGGGTTGATTGATAAATATCAATCAAGAGAGACCTGTCTTGACAAGCTTTGGTTCATATTTTATCATGTGTTGTGATGAGACTGTGTGTAGCTGGTTTCAACTTCTACATGAAAAAAATTTGCGGTCAAATATATCTGAATTGGTGTGTTCAAGCAAAAATGAGAACATATAAGGTGATGGAAAATGAACAATTATATATATATGGATACAATAGATACAATCCAGGATGTCTTTTTTTTTTTTTTTTTTTAAATTTGGTTTTTGGTTATTCTTAGCTCTGCTGACCAAAGGTCACAGAGCTCATGGTATAACTTATGTCTGTTTGTCTGTCTGTAAACTTTTTGCTTTGAGCGCGATACAGTCCACAGTTTTCAAAGTAGGTCCATATAACTTCAGGACTTATCAGTTGTATAAAAAAATCGGTGTTGAGTTTCATATTGGTGATGCCACGTACAGTATTATGTAATATATAGGTCAAAATGTAAAAATCTTGTGACCGCCCTAGCATCCTTAATGTTTGATAGATCTTCATGAATTTGAGTAGGATTGTGGATGAGGTCAAAATCTCAGTTTCATACGATACCAGTGGTGCCACCTATGGTTTGACAGATACTATGTGCCAAAATATGTTTAAAAATGTTAAATACCATGTCTCAAAAGTGATTGAACTAGACATGCTAAATTTATAAGACATCTACAGCATGTCTAATGCCAGTATGTTATATGATATCAGTGACCTTGTATGTTTGTGAAGTCACCATGCCTATAAAGTTAAGAGAGGTGATTTTGTATTGGTGGGGTGTACCTTGGACATCAGTGGCAAATAGAATTGGATCTCCAGATGAAAGACGCACTTGAGAACATTGTACATAAAACTGTACTTGGTGACCTATGTTTTAAGTCACTGTGACCCAGTCATTATGGACTTTTGTGCTTGTCCAAGTTTATTGTTTTTATTAAATAACTCGAAAAGTTATTGCCCAATTCGAACAAATGAACCATGTATGGAAAGCTGGATGCGGGGTGCACATTTTGAACATAACAATATATGGTTCAAAGTGTAAAAATCTTTTATTTTTTATGGATGTTCATGAAGTAGGATTGTAGAAGAGGTCAAAATTTCTGTTGGTTATGATTCTAGTGATACCATCTATACTTTGATGGAAATTATGAGTAAAAATGTCTTGAAAGATGCAAAGTTTGTAGAATTTATAGATCATGTCCATTGCTAATATGGTATATAGGATCAGTGATTTTGACCAATTTTTTTTTAGGTCACTAGATCCAGGTGTCAAGTTGGAAGAGGTGGTTTTGTAATAACAGGGTGTGTCTTGGACATCAATGACAAAAAGAATTGAGCCTCCAGATCAAAATTGCACTTGTACTTGGTGACCTACTTTTGGGTCACTTGTACCCAGTGATTGTGTGACCTTGACCTATTTTTCAAGGTCATTAATCACTTAAGGACAGGTAAGACACCAAAAATAAATCCCACTTTAGTCAATCCTAGCTCAAAATGTATTTGCTTTAGAATAACATATCATATATGTGTACTCGTCATACTCCAAAGAATTTATATGTTCCGTATTTGGGTGTCTGTGATGTTAATTGTTGAATAAACAATTGAAAGTTGACCGCAAAGCATCCACCCCATAAATGTCGATATAAGTCACTAATTATTTGTGATAAAATCATAATTACACTTGGATCTTAATCCTGACATATTGGCAACAAAAAACGATCCAGCGATATTTTATATTTGGTTTCGTTTTTCTGTTATCCATCCTCAAAGTTTGACGTTTCAATTTTCCCTTTGATTTTCAAGATGTTCATTTTCTTCATTTCATAGAAAAAAAACGAAGCAAAATTTAGAAAATCGCTGAATCGTTTTTGCAGTTCAGACATTAAAGAATCAAAAGCCGTTAACCGGATTAAATTTCGCCCAGTCGTTTTCTTGGAATAACCATTCTTAGGTGGGGCTCTCGTCCAATTATCCTTTCTGAGAAAACAAGCTTCAAAGGCCTTTGATGTTGATCATTTGCCTCTGAAACAATACCATTTGCTCAAGTTGAGTTGATATTTGTACAAAACGTCGCAAACATCGTCCCTGAACATTTGGGGAGGTTGTCAATCAATTCTTGGCCAATCACATGAATATAAGAGCCTTTGAAGTACGGAAAACATTATTCAGCGATCTGTCAAACGGCGATAGCGACAGTCTGGTTTCAAAGTGTGACGTCATGGAGGCGGCCCTTCCGGCCCCGTGACCTCTAGCCTGGCAACGAAAGTTGTGTTGCCTTGCCTTGCTTCGGCGGGGCGGCCTGCGGCCGCTCGTGTTCAGTGCACGGATGGCGGGTTTGGTCTTCCGCCCCCTACCTCTTCACCCCGTTTTTAGGGATTGTGTTTTATTGTATATACTCGTCTCGTATCTGTATACTTTATGTAGTTAGCTTGTTAGACTTGTCTTTACACTTTACTTAGTTAGCTTGTCATTATTTTGTAGTTATTTTCTCAATGAGTTTCATTTCTCTTTCCAACCTGAGCTTTGTAACGCTAGTTTGTGTGTTTTCTCTTGTGTTCACGTTTATGCTTATTTCAATGTGTTTATTTGTACTTTTATTTCCTCATCCCTGGGTTCCGATAAAGTATTATTATGTGCGTGGGTATCGTTGATTAGGGTGTAATTTTTTTCGCCCGCCTGTCTTTGGTTTGAAGGACCACTGGGGTAATCCATCGCGGCACGGCCTTTGAAGTTTGAAGGGACATCGTCAGACGATTCCCGCGCCTCTTGAACATTTAAAGTCTCCCTTCATTAGAACGCAAAAGAAGCAAGAAAAATATATAGTAAACCACTAAGGCTATGATATGTTACCATGTTTGCATCTTTGCCCTGCCCACAAACATACTTTCGGCATGCTGCCTTATTTCGCATTGCCGCCCTGACACCACTGTCTTTGTGCCATGGGCCGTTGCTACCTGCAGCCACGTGACAGGCTGTTAAGTATGATTGACGGGTGGCATTGTTCCGTTTGGTGGCTGAAAACCAAAAGAATGACACATGGACGTTCTGATGTCCACATGCCTGTGTGGTTTTTGGCGTTTTTCTTATATTTCTACTTTAGTTAAAAGCTCGAAACTTTGACAACTAATAGAAAGGACATTCATCTTGTAAAAACCGTTAAAATTTTAAAATCGGCCATGCAAAGGTTTTTGGTGTCTGAAGTGTCCTTAATTCAATATCTTGATAAAGAGAAAGGGAATGATATTAAATGTACAACAAATGTGTATCTTGTGTAAGTTTGATATGGCATCATATGGATAACCTTGATTAATTTTTCAAGTTTGTGGAGGGAATACATTTTAGGAAATTATTTTGTCAGCGGAGCATTTGGCGCACGGGCATCTTTTTTGTTGTGTTTTGTGCACCTAAATGTAATTTTAACACATAAATGGGTATATCACACACACAAGTTCGCACCCAGGAATTTAAGAAATCCTCAGAAAGAACTGTAGATAAATATAAGAGGAATGATATGATTTTTTTTTTTATATTTCAGGCATAAATGCCTTTTACTGGTGGACTCTGTGGCTGCTATGGGTGGGGTGCCATTGCATATGGATAAATGGGGTAAGATTGGATCCTCTAACTTGCTTCATGTCTTCAAGGTTTCAGTTTTTTAAACTTTTGAAAAATGAAAAATTGGCAATTGTATGAAAAAATGGGACGGCACCATCAAGATGCTGGAGACTGAAACGTAATCAGTAAATTTTTCACACTGTAGATCATCACATTTTCACTGTGTTTTGCCTATTTTACACAAAAATCAATTCTTCAAAGGGTTAATGCCTGGGACGAATGTACCAGAAATGATAATAATATATGTGTTCATTACCATCATTTTGTGCCTACATTGAGATTTTAGTGACCTAACATGTGAGTGGACTTAAGTGCATTGTATCAAACATGTCATTTACTCATGGTAACATGAATGTACCCAATTTCCCTACTCTTTTCAAAAAAAAAAAAAAAAAAAATTGAAAACCACCTGTACCAATAGCATATAACCAGCAAGGCTGTGATTGGTCTATTTATGTTACCATGGCAACAGGTATAGATGTTCTGTACAGTGGGTCACAAAAAGTGCTGAGTGCGCCCCCTGGTGCCAGTCCTATCTCCTTCAACCAAGCTGCATGGTAAGTGAACAGTTTAGCCCATTTACTGACTTAAGGGATGAGCGTCTGGTTCAGTGCTATTTTGAGGGTGCGTGTAGAGATTCTATCACAAAACAATCAATATGCATAAAAACTGCCACAAATTATGCATTTTTGGAAAGCTAACAAACTACTGATTCATTTTCTTCCACTGTTCTGTGTGTTTGCTGTCTGATGTTTATACAGCAGTTGTACCAAGTGCTATCCTCTTTTTCAAAGAACCTTGCAGAAACTTGAATTCAACTTTTTTGTTTTCTGATGTAAAGACAATAAATTTGTGGCTAACTGTTCATAACAATGTAAACTGTAAAAATGGTGTCTTATTTTGTGTATTTTATGTTGTGTTTGGGCATTATTCGTGTTTAGAGTTGCATCAACGACACTCACTCAATACATCAAAGGGACCAGACTTTGACTCATTCTCCTGACAAAACTTCACTTGTCATTGAAAACCTGAGACACTCTGTTTCAGTTTACCTTGTTATAAACCCAACCCAGAAAACTTGCTCATGGAAAGCGTGTTAAGAGTGGGAAATTATTTCAGTAAGTTAGGTGTTTGATCATTCACATAATGATGCGAACCTAGGGGACTTTGACTTAGTTACCAAGGCCATGGGGCCACTTAACTTTATGCATGCAATGTCTGCTGAACACTGGACTGTAATAGTCCCTTTTTATAATTTTTGAGTGAAAAGAATGTTAATTATACAAGTACTACAAAAGAATGTTAATGATACAAGTACAGTGCTCCCTCTTTTTGTTGAGATCCACAGAACAGACCGTGTTATAGAAAAACCGCCTTATAACAGAGGGACTTTTTAACATAGAAGTAATGGGAAAATGATGGTACACACCGTGTTATATCAGAAACCGCCTTGTAATTAGGGGTGTTATAAAGAAGGAGCACTGTACTAAATACAAAATTATCCTTGAGATTTATGGAAACTCGTTCTTTTATATTGCGGCTATGTGCATGACAAAGTTGTAATTTTGTCCAATAATATTGTTGTCAATTTAGATGGCTTTCATCATGACCAAAAAAAAAAAAATAGATGAGTGAAAAATGTGAAAGATGGATCCCTGCAATTACGTTGTGGCTTTAGGAACAGTAATGACAAAAAAAATTGTTTCACTGATGTCGACAAAAGCCACTTTGAAAATTTATTTTTGACAGATGACATAGAAGTAAAAATATTAATATTTTTACCTTTGTGTCACGTTGATGTAGTATTTTAAATTTCTGTTACGGTTGTCGGCGTATGTATGGTCCAAAAATACATACTTTGTTGGGTGTATACTTTAACTTTCAAGAGAGCAAGAGTATGTGATTACAAAACATCAATAGGGAGCACCCATGTCTGCATTGTGAGAAGAAAGAATGATTGAATGCATGTGTAACTGTGTTAATTTTTGTCTCACAGGGACAAGATTCGCAACCGGAAAACAAAGGTTCGCTCCTACTACTTAGACATGCTACATCTCGCCAACTACTGGGGGGTGGACAAGGAAGGACGAAGGTACTGCTGTTGACTCATAAAATGCTGGAAGTGTTGAAAGACAGATGACACCTAAAGAACAATTTGTCCTTAAGCTCGAGGCATGTGATTTTTTGCCGCTAGGCTGCCATTTTATGAATTGTGGTGGCAACAATTTGTGGGTTTTTGTTATTTCAGTCTTTTGAAGAAATAGTGGAATGGCAGGAGAGCAACTTGCTCATATTGTTGTTTTTTAGGTTATCGGGCTTGACCTTGAATCAAAAGGTTTGTTCTATTGTGTAGCAAAAATAAGAACCACAAAACAGCTAAAATCGCACAAGAAAGATTGAGGGTCAGCACTTAAGTTACAGGCAGTTTTTTCATAAGATTTTAAAAAGGCTGACATTTTTGTATTTAAATCGTGCTAATATCAACCAAAATCAGAAGTACACAGTAGGTATGACCTGTGGTTTCTAATAAGCACCCAGGAAACAGTGATCAATTTTAGTGAAACAGACTTTAATTTTGAACTTAAATCTTGGAAGTTGATGGGTGTGACACACAAAAAAAGTTTAAATTGTGGGAAAGTCAGTGTAGTATTTCAAATTTTTGTGCTTGAGAAGACTGGGGAGGGGTATTAAAAAAAAAGGTTGATGGGGTGCCAATAAGAAAGAATATGATACTTGTATGGTTTCATGGGAAGTTGAAACATGCAAACATACTGATCACGCATGGGTTGACAACTCCATGCTGGGAAAGGAAGGGATCATTATTTCTGTGAAAAGTGTAATAATGCTGTAGATATTTTAATCCTAGCCTTCCTGGTCTTCAAAAGTTGTGTTCTTTACAGAGAAAAACAGATATCGAGATTTACCACATGAAAACTTAATTACCAATAGCTTCGTCAACATAATGTTAAAGGTATGGTTTAAATAACATTAAGTCTACGTGGACCAAGGCCTTGATGTATACATGTACATGTATAAGGCATTTTTGTAAGCTATTCTGTCAGTGGGTAAAATAAGATGATGAGCGATGACACAATACAAATATGATTATGGGAAAACTGAATCTTTTGTATAAATGTGCTTGTATGATAGGTTTCGGCCATATGAATTAATGTCATGTGGCAGTCCCACTGTGATATCCCTGGCCACACAGTGCTCATGGAATTTGGACTAACTATGTTGGGACTTCAGTGCAAGGTCTTTCTATCACAAAGTGGAATATGCAACTTGCGTCCAAATCCGGTTAGATTCCCTTAGTTTTGTGGAACTAGTTATCAACAGTGGAATTTAGGATGCCAGAGGGCAGCACCTGATGGGGTCATTTGTATATGTGTGTGTGTGTGTGTGTATGTGTGTGTATATATATATATTTTTTTTTTTTTTTTTTTTTTGCTTGTGCATGATACCAGCTTCAAAGAGATTTACTGTTATGCAAATGAGCAATCATAGGCAAATAGCAAAACCAAGTGCTGCCCTCTGGTGGTGCTGAAAGGCTGTATTAATGTTTGTGTGTTTGTTGCCTGCAGGTATCATCATACTGGCCCCATTGCCAGTATGTATGCACTAAGGGAGGCTCTGGCAGTCCTTGCAGACGAGGTAAGTCTTGCATGTGTCTTGTTTGGGAAGGTAAATTGGCTTACGCTTTCACACAAGCTGTAAGAGTGACTTTAAAGCATTTGTGGTATTTTTTATTTTTTTTTTAATTTCTTGATGGGCTTTGATTTTGTAGAACATTTCATGTACAGCGAAACCTGTCTTGAAAGACCACTTCTAGGGATGACCAAATTGTGGTCTCTCAAGACAGGTGGTCTCTCATAGAAAGCACAAATAACAAGAAAAGTACCAAGCAAAGTATGTTGAAAAGGTGGTCTTCCAAGGTAGGTGGTCTTTTGTTGGAGTGGTCTCTCAAGACAGGGACCATTGTAATAAAGACATGAAAAAAAACATAAATAAATAAAATAATGATAAAAAAAAAAAAAAAACCAACTGTATCTAAGAGAGACATCGCCAACAGCTTTCCTGGGCACTCAGTGTTCACTGTGTGCTTAGAAAAGCTGTCAAGTCCTTCTTATAGCTGGTTAAGATGAGCGGCTTGCCAGATTGCTCATTGTAATTTATTGAAAGAGAGAACTCTACTCAGAAGTCTTGTTCAACAGCTTTCAATATAGATTTGACTCTGATTCGCTGCTTCGAGATGCCGTAAAAAACACTAACAGATCATACAGCTGTTTAAACCTACCGTACTGGACGCCATAATAGTCTCACCCGCACAAAAGTCGCACCCCCAACTGTGGAGGGGGAATAAGACACCTCAAGGTTATGTGCGGCACAATAGTCGCACCCCAAAAATTTTTTTTAAAATGGTCTCCGGGATTTCACCAGGAAGAAGTATAACCAGGCTGCTCATGACAAGGAACGAACAAAAATCTGTGATTTAAAGCTGGTGAATAAAGTTAAAATGAAAATAAATAAACTTAAAAACATCCACCTATGTTGCCTTTTTATTTTGTCTCGGTATATGAAAAGTGAACTGGAATCTGGCTCCTCACTTTCATGTTGAAACTGCCATTTTGTGTCAGATTCTCACTATCAGCGGGTAAATGCTATCATACGGCTACTTAAAAACTTTATGAGTTATCAAACTTTGGTATTTGTTTTGTCATTTAAATTTCTTAAATCTCGCTGCAAAAACACCGTGGATGATCCACATGCGTTTCCATTAGGGTGCCGCCATGACTAATCTCGTTTTCGAGACTCTCGCGAGATTGCATAAACAAGCTTCAGTAAATCATCACGACTGTGTCATGTGACTAACACATGGCAAACATGCACGCTTTTCTCATGAACACTGATCGAGCGTATTTCCCCAGTTTTTATGTCTGCACATTAAACTATGAACAAGAATACACAGATTATAGTAAGGGTAAGCCTATAGTTATACATTTTATTGCGTTATTGAGACTTTTTGACGATGATCACAACTTTTAATCAATCAATTTACCATGTAAGTATACTGGCAACGTAAACAAACATGGCCGTCGGACTTTTCCATCCTTAAGAAAGTTCCTCCCAGGCTAAGTCCCCAGGAAATTTAGACTGTATTCGGCATAATAGTCGCGGGTATGGCTTTGAAAAAATTATTTTACCCCTCCAGCTGTGACGATTACGGCGTCCAGTACGGTATGTAATTCTCAACTGGGCTGGTGGCATGTCTTTGACTTGGCTCAGGGTTTCTGCCAGAGGGTAAAATGAGTAAAAAAGCATACCCTAAAAAATTTGCGAAGGGTACTTGTGCTTACCCTAAAATGTTACCAAAAAAGTAAAATTTTGGCATATATTACCCCAAAATATGCCCATAATGTCATTATTTTCAGACTTTTTACTCTAGAATATGGGTGTTTGAGTACCCTTAAATTTCACTCTGGCAGAAACCCTGTGGCCGGCTGTTTTTTCATGCCCACAATATTTGTTGTGATCAAATTAAATCTTCCAAGTGCAGTATACGATTTGCTGTCTGTGACATGTCGTGGGTGATCTTTTCCTCAATGCAGGGGTTGGAGGCAAGCTGGAAGAGACACAAAGAAATGTCCGAGATGTTGCAGAAGGGGGTTGAGGAACTTGGTTTACAAATGGTCGTGTCCGAGAAGGTAAGTTCACAGGAGGCGGGGCTGTCCAGTTCACGTGCAAATATTACTGGGTTAGTGATATCACGATCAGGGGAAGCAGCGATTTTGAATGGATGGACAAGTGAGCTAGAGTAGGGGGCAAAGAAAACATGACATTAACTTGTCACGAGGACAAGAACAGAGAGAGGGGAGAAAAAGAATTGGTGAATCCTGGGCATGAGAGGATAACCTCAAGGAGAAACAAGATGAGGTCACAGGAGGATAAGATATACCAACAGGAGCAATAGGGTGAGCTCACAGGAGGGATAAGGCCACAGAATGGTTACCGGTAAATGCTCACAGGAGCAATATGATAAGGTCACAAAAGGGTAACATATGCTCATGTAAGTTTGATAAGCTCACAGGAGGATAAGATATGCTCAAGTGAGTTATAGGATAACATTACAATAGGATATTGCTGTTATTGTTATTTGACAGCTGGTTATCAAACCTATCTTTGAATTCAGCCTTTCACACAACTTCTTGTCAATCAGTCAGTCAGTCAAGAAAACAGCATTTCAACTACATTTTAGAGGAAGCAATATGCTGCTACTGTGAGGGATACAGTAAAACCTGTCTTCTACAACCACATGGATCACTGAATATATCATGTTACCATGGCAACCACATTTTCAGCAGACAGAAACTAAAGAAAAGTAGACTACGGTGGGAGGGGTATGCAACATGGGATATACAATTTATTTCATGGTTTCCCGGGCATTGAAATCATTATTTCTCCCATTATCACATGGAAAGTCAGAATTTTGTACAGCTCTCAAACCATAGAGTAACCAGTACATGTTGTGAACTTGCAAAAAGCATATCTTTTTCACACGAGGCCAAATACTGTATAATCATAAATTTTCGTGAGGGATAAGTACTCACAAATTTTCCCAGTAGACCTTATTCCAGAATATTAGATTTGCAAAAATTTTGGCGCATTAAATCTAATAAAGTCACAACACAAAAACTTCTTTTACATAGCACTTTAATTTAAGATATTAAAAAAAAAAAAAAATTATGGAGGCCTAATTTGATTAATACATTTCTGTCATGGCAATTCCGGGAAAATAAATAATTTTTTTAGGCTAATTTGGCAAAATCAGTGCTTGGGAATATAACTGATTATACAGTAAGTACTTTTAAACAATGCCAGAAATTTGTCGTGTGTTTTAGGAGCATCGCTTGCCCACAATTAATGCTGTCGTAGTGCCAGCCGGGGTAAACTGGAAGCAGGTGACTGATTATGCAATGAAAAAGTAAGTACATCAGGTATCATTTATCGCTTGTTTTGAATGAATTGCTTGCAATAAGGAAAAACGAAGTAAACATAGGCATCACATCAAAGGATTCTCAACATATTAAAAGAAAAATGTAGATATGTATGAATGTTTTAATGTACAAAGCTGCGATACATGTAATTGTATATGCATGCTATTTTCTTTCAGGATAGTATGGATTTTTCATGTACCATGTTCAAAAGGTTCATAGCTCACAATAAATATGGCATGGTATCCGCTTGATTGTTCAGTATATTGTTAATTGTTAATTGTTAAGGTAGGTGTTTACAATAGGGGTATAAAAAGAATCATTCTATAGGGCTCCGTAATCAAAATATACACCTCAAAAAAAGAAATGCCCCACTTTGTATATGTTCTATGCAGCAGCTGGGGAAAAACTTTTTTTTTTGAAAGGTATATATTTTTGTAGGTCAAGTGTTTTTTGTCTTCCATTATAATATTGACTGTGTATGTTGACCAGGTAAATGTATTCTTTGGCCCATATTTGTAGAGAAAGCTTCAATTGAAACTTGAACTGTAACTAGAAAACTCTTACAACTCTGTCTCGCATTCTGTTCTTAACGCTTCCCCCCCCCCCCCCCCCAACTGGAAACTGGAGCAATGAATATATTTCGAGTATTTTGAATGAGAAATGTAGATCAGAGCTATCCAAATAACATGATGCAGGGCAACATCTTGACTTGACATGGGTCAGGTACTGAGTGCCCACCCATGCCAAGGAATAGTGTTGACTCAGTCTCAAGTCAAGGCGGAAAGGTTATATAATAACAGATAGGTCAATCTTGAATGCAAACATCCAAAAATTGCAAACATTTGTCTCTTGGTGCTTAGCAGGTTTCATGAAAGAATGTCTATATATTTTTCTTTGAAAAGAAATGCATTAGTTGCAGCTCAATGTTTCAAGGTATTTTCACTTTTGACCTTGCTCTGCGTTAATATATAAATTTATTGATACAAGAAAGTATTTGTACTGATGAGTGTTCATGGTGTAAAAGCACGTCACTGTGTCTCAGATATGAACCTGAGAAGTTCAGTTATAAAGGATCTGGCTAGGAGGACATTGCAATCACATGTAGGCAGGTATGACCCACTGTCATCCTTGCTAATGTTGCGTTTTAGGTCCACACTGTCAACCTTTTGCCTTGGTAAGAAATACATAACGTTACCACCAGGTGACAGCACCATGCAATCATGAAAATAAAGGATTCATTGCTTCAGAAGTTCATGTAATCAACATACCACATTGTGCCACACACGCGCGCGCGCGCACACACACACAGAGATTTATGTACATAGACATCTCTCTCTCTCTCTCTCTCTCTCTCTCTCTCTGTGTCTGTCTGTCTGTCTGTCTGTCTGTAGCTGGCAGACAATGATGACAGAAAGTTAATGAAACAGAAAATAAATGATATAGTGCCCAGGATATGAAGAAAATTAAAGCAAGTCTGCATTGTGCAACTGGTTTTGGAATGTTGAAGATACAACACTGTCAGGATGTTAACTTTTTAAGTGCCACATTTTGGCCTGAGTCAACAGCTTTTCTCAGTGCGCATTGGGTGCATTGTGCCCAGTGTGGACTGAGAAAAGCTGTTAACCTAGGATATTGTCTCAGGAACTGCAGTTAATATTAACGTTGTTTCCATTTGTTCCGTGGTCAAAAAAACAAATTAAATTACCCGATGCAAATGTTGTCTAAAGTCTGGGTAAATGAGTTTGGCCCCAAGTCAAGACTGGTGTTGAATGAGTTTCAAAAAGGGCAGGGGTAGAGTGTATGTGGGGTTACACAGCACAGCGATCCCGATACATCACACGTAGATCCATACAGCTTTCAAGCAGTGTTTTCATCTGCTTGATTTACTAGCATCAAGCACATCTGACAGCCACAGAGAGTATGGGGGGATCGTACAGCCCTGACACCTAGTGACAGCCTTGAGAACTCTTAACAATGTATATGGGCATGTGCAGTCACTCTTTCTGCCTTGTTATTTTTGTGAGCTGCTGGTTTTGTCACTACAAACTGAACAAGTCTTGTTGCGGTTTTACTTGGCTTTCCTTGGTGCCAGCAGGGCATAATGTGCCCATCCTCCACCAAGGAAAGCTGTCGGTCCAGTCTTGTTCTGACTAGAAATCAGCAGATACGTTGTTTTGAGTTGCAGTAGGAAAAAAAAAAAACACTTGAGTATGATCCAGGGCTTTGCAATTCTTTTTTCTTCTATACTGGTGCTGAAGCCCGGCAACTTTTATGCCACCTGTTCTAACTCACTTATCCATCTATTCATATCCTATTTGCGAAAGCAATTTTGGTTCTCCCCGGGACAAGTGCTATGACAATTTTACTGGCCATGATTTGACTATTCTTTGCCCTGGGCTAGAGAATGTGAGTGAATGCACCATGGCATCATTTTCTGCTTCCAGTATGACAATATCTGGGTATCTCTTGTGTGGTTAGCAATGCAGACACATCCAGCTATCTTGTACATGTATGATGTTTACTGTTGAAATATGGAAACATCCAAGTGCCTATTATGATGTTTATTTTATAATGCTTGAATATGTGAGTGTCTTGTTATGTTATTTGCAGTTACCTTGTGGAGATAGCTGGAGGTCTGGGTGGTTTAGCAGGCAAAGTGTGGCGTATAGGCTTGATGGGGTACAACTCTACCCCAGATAATGTGCGTCTCGCACTTCGCTGCTTGAAAGAAGGAATCGCGGAGGCACGTGCCAACCCACCTGCGTCTCTGTGAAACAGTCCCCTTCAACAGCCAAAGCACTTGCCAAGGCAGGGAATAAAAATGCCTTTTACTGAAGACGAAGGGAAACTGGAAGAAACAAGCAGGGGGAGGGTATGGCTTCGTTAATTGGTTTTTGCGGCTGATTCTTTGTGCGGCTATGGCACCAATATGTGGTTGCTGATTGGTTGTCCCAACTAAATCTGCGTGATACCCTGACAACAGTATTACATTGCTAATTTGCAGTAGGTAACGAATGTTTGTGAAATGAATACTCGCAATAAATGCGTCAATGTGATGCATAGTGGACGTCATTTTGCTCAGTTGATATATGTATGTGTAGATGAGTGGTTGGAAATGGGGAGTAGCAGTTTTATGTCTTTGAAGAGTGGGTCTCTGTAGATGTAGCTAAATGCACTTTATATTTGAGAACTGCGGCATTAATATTTTTGTGATGATATAGTATCTACACTTGAATATGATCAGATGTGTGAATGTTTCCATCTTGTGGCAAATGTCCGAGACAAGTGTGACTGTAATCTTCGCCTATTAGATTAGCATTGTATGAAAAGTCGATATAACAGGTTACAGTTACAAGTTGCCCTCATGAGTAAACATTCCAAAATATATTTCTTGCTTGGTATCAAATACAATTTAATTACAGCTTGTATTACTTTTATGGAATTTATATTTGCATTTTTGTTTTGAGCGCAAAATTAATGTGTGTAGTTGTGCAAGTAGGTGTGAAGGTTGCGAATACGAGGAATCCGACAAACTGGATTATTATACTGCCCGTCAGAGTACAACAGGCTTATGGGTCCATGGTATAACTTGTGTTAAAATTTTAATATAACCATAGTAACACTGTGTAACCAGAGTAACCTGTGTAACCACAGTAATATGATGTAACCATGGTGACTGTAACAGTCTGTAACCATTCTAACACTTTAGAAGTGTGGCTTATGATGAAGAGAAAACTATTCCAACCGGATTTTTAAAGTGTGGATTAAAGGTGAAAGCACATCACTAGGGGACGCTTGTTGTTATATTGTACAATTATTGTTACTGGATCATCTATTGTCGAAGTGATCAAAAGAATGAGGAGATGAATTAGGAAAGGTGACATCTTTTCGTGTGACTATGCACATTCCAGCAGATGTTATGTTATATTGTGTCTATAGTTTAAAAAAGATATGAATCGAGGAGGGAAGACCAAAGTTGCATGCAGTTGGATTTAACTTCCGTACATTTATACGGGGTGACTCCTGTGAAAGGAGGGTCTCTAAATCATCTTGTGAACAGATATGTTGAGGGTTATCGGTCATTTTCATCATCATGACTATTTCATCGTATTTTGATGTTATGCTTTTTACCAACACTCAGACTGAAAGTCGGAAAGTAACACTGGAAACGGTAGCCTTTGTTGGCACGCCATGGTTCTGGATTTGTACAGAGTACCATCATCACATGACCCCGGCCCACACCTAAGCTGGCTGGGGTTATACTGTAATGCAGAGTATATGTACACCAACGAAAACTGGTCCTTCAATTAATGTGCACACCCAGTAACGACTTGCCCGTTCTTCGTGGGAGTGAGACAGGAGTCAACAGGTGTCTGTGGCGTAGGTTGTATGCTAATCAGCCAGCTCAGACCAGGGAAAGCTGTTGATCAATGGCATGCTATTGTGGTTGGACTCTTGAACGACTCTCGTATCAAAATGATTTTTCATTCTTGTTCATACAAGTGAAAAACATTAAATTTGACGTCCCGCCAGATCATGGTGTCCTGGTGACGGAGCATTAATATCCCACCAGTATTAGCAATCAAACATTTGTGATTATGTTGTCCCACATTGAACAGTTTTAGAAATGGCCCTGTGTATAGCAATAGCACATTATATGGTTTCAGTTGCTCCAGTCCTCCATTTGTTTTTTCTTTCTTTTTTTGATGAAAAAATAAGGTTCACTATATCACTTTGTGAATTTTATAGCTCACATATATTGTGTTAGAACTGTTTTCGTGGTTTCCTGTCCGACCATTATAGATACCAAAAAAAAAAAAAAACAAATGAAAATATGTTTACTGGTAAGGATTTGTGTCCAGTGGTTTATTTACTCTGTTATCTCCTATGCCCAAATTGCTTGAAAATTCACCAATTCAAACTTTGCCTGTGATTTTTTACTTATGCATACATGTGATTAAAATTGTCAGTCTATGGAAATGCCAGACTGTCAATATACAGGCCACACCTGCTATAATGTCACCCTGGGTCAGCGGTCATCCTTTTTTGGGTTGTCTTGATGGCTCAGAGGTCAGAGAGTTCGTTTTTTCATTTGGCCAGGCAACGGTGCCAAAGGTTGAGGGTTCAAATCCCACAGGAGGCTGATAAAATATTCTGGTTTTTTTTCGTTGTTTGTAGTATTCCACTGCAAGTGAACCGTGGTGCTGTTTTTCATGTTGCAAACTGGTGATGGTGGTAAGAAAATTAACTGAAACCTTCCATTGGGCGGCAGGAAACTATAAAGATATCATTAAACTAAAATGCTGTATTGTGCCCAGTGCCTGTGATTTATAAGCTGCTGCTTGTAAATATTGTAAACAGTAACAGCTCTTAAACTTCCAATTACATGTGTGTGTATATATGTATATGTATATATATATAATATATATATGTATGTATATATGGTAAAACTGGGAATGAGTGAATACCCTTGGGAACGAAAAACAATTGTTCACTGTTTTAAGGTGTCCAGGGACCTCAAATTAAGTAACAAAACACAAAGGGACCAAGAAATGCATCACTAATGTCAGGGTGTTCAATGGTCAAGTGATCATTAAGTACAGTAGTCATTCCTTTGAGAGACCACCTGCCTTTTATGACGGCATTTGTCAGGTACCCACATCTACATTTCGATGTTAATTTACTTCGTTTGAGAGACCCTTGGTTTTATGCGACCACTTTTTAGACCAGCTGTAGGGGTGGCCTGCCGAAGGAGGGGACATTCTACTCCCTCTTGTGTACCCAATTGTGAGATTAAACCAGGGTTTGAGGTTTTGGTGGGTAATAACACAAGGTACCAGCATCTTGTTTGTATGATTTGGAGCAGCAAAATACTTAGTGGCTAGTGTGGATCTCCGTAATCACGGAGCCGGGTCTGCTCACCAGGCAAGATCCCTGGTGGATGAAATAGAAAGTGTGAGTGGGTCTACAAGTTTTAATGCCCATGTGCTGTGGCCAAGATGTTTCAGCTTTTTACCAGGCTGGCCACACGCTGTTTAAAAAAATAGGACCGGACAGCACTTGATTATTAGTATGTGAAATGAAAAGCTTGTGTTGTGTGATTGTAAAGTTATATATATATATTTTTATATATTTACCTATTGCCATGTTACCATATGCATGTTCTAATGAGGAGCTCGGATGGAGGTTTGCGATCCTAGTTTATGGTGAAAGTAAATGCACTTTGATATGTGACGTTTTAAGCCTATAATTATAAGCAGAGTTCACAAATAATATTTTTTAGAAAGATATACAGTTACAAATCATGTTACAGGAATGACTTTAATTTCACAGGAAACTGAAATTAGTAGTAACTTATGTCACAAGTACCCCTTTGTGGCCATGACTAATCTCGGGGGAGGTTGGACTGGAGTTGGAAGTTTTCTGAGCTGCCAAAGTGCATACACAATATCAAAGTTATTTTCAATACTGTATACAATATATTTGAGGGGAGTAAAAGGTGCTGTTTATATCAGCATTTTATTGGTGTTTCAGAATCAGAATCAGATTTATTTGACATAAGGAATACACTGTGAAACAGGTTTCCATGGTGAATGATTTTTGCGTCCAAGATGTATGGAAATGCTTTGTTAACCCTCTCTTGCAGCAAAAATAGAAGTGTCAGGGTGTTGTAGACAATATACGTGTACAGCATTTACTTATTCTGTAGCTTTCGCTTCATCCTAGTTTTACTCGGGGTCGCTTCATTCTGGATGCTAAGTTGATTGCCATGAGCTGCCAGCTGGATCTTAGCAAAGAAAGGGTTAAGCTGTGTTACAGTGTAATCGCTTTTAAGTATCACCGTTGAAATTACATTTGTATGTAAAGCAGATCTTTATTATTTGCTTAGAAGGTAAAATTTTAGTTGATTGCAAATCTTACTCATATATTATACATATACAAAATTAGTATAATAATTACATATGATGTTATGATTCATATACAAATTTATAATAAAATCATTTGTTTTATGTGTATACTTTTCTGTGTCATTTCTGCTTAGGTATTGGTGGGAGGGGTGGAAGGTTGTTAGTGGCCAATTTATGCAGGCCATAATTGGTTCAGTTCCATGCTCAGCTGACCTTGAATGGCCAGACTAAATTGGCCCTGTGACCTTGAGAATTGGGACAAAGTCACCTCTGTGTAGTACTAGTATTAACTTTGCTCAGTATGAAGTTGCAGCTAAGAGTTCTCGAGTTCGAGGTGAATAGTCAAATTTACTAAAGTGGCCTTGTGAATTAGATCAAGGTCATCCATGTGCATACTTAACAACCCTAGCTTCCTCAGGACCATGATCCTATAGAATATCAAAATGAAAGTCTTAGCTCAAACAGTTGAGGATAGATCTTTAAACGGTAAAATTACTGAAAAGGCCCAGTCAACTTGGGGAACTCAGTCACCATCAAATGCACACAATAGCAGTCCCATGGTTCGTGATTTATCATCCTCAAGCTAAATTCAGTTTAAGTTTAAAGTTACCTGGAGGATCGTGTCCAGTCACAAGAAGCCCATGTGCTTGCATAATTTCAAAGTCCCAGCTCCGCACATTCCTGGTCCGTGTAAGATGGAGTCCACAGCTTTCCTTGGTGTGGGTGGGGCACAATGTGCACCCAACCTGTGCCAAGGAAAGCTGTTGACACAGGGCATGCCATCATGCAGAGTTGCAAATCTCTGGAACATTTTCCAGTCGCAAGAAATTTCCGTAAAAATCTTAAGGCAGACACTTTACATCTGTGCGCTTTTGGGCAATTTGTATTGGCAAAAGGTTATAGTTGTGCACTTATCCTCACAAAAGTTCAGAAAACAAAAAACACAAAAAAATAAATCCATGCAAAGTCAGCTTTCCTTCTGAAAATATGGATGCTGCTTTTGTATAAATGTCTGTACCATGGTCCCCATCTAACCAGGCCCCTCTCAACAGAGTCCACTTCTCCGTGCCGCAAAAATAGCATTTCCGCTGTATTGTTACTCTACATAAAGGTCTCCCCTCTATGTGATCACTTTTTGGGGCGGCCTTACAAGAGGGGAACCACTGCTTAACGGAGGCCTTGCAAGGATCCCTACTCAATGTACTTCAGAAGACTTGGTTTTGTGACGCTTGAAATGCTGAACAGACTGGAAAAAAAAAGCCAAAGCCAAAGCCAGAACAGAAATGCGTTTAACATTAAACATCCCATGGAAGATTTATCTCTCTGTCTGATGCATTCTGCCATGATTGCATTTTTATAGCAATTTAAACCAACAGAACAGAAAAAGTGTTTGATACCTGTCTCGATACAAAGGAAAGAAAACAAAGAATTGGAAAAAATTCACGTTGATGCTTTATTTTCATTTCCTTAACAAGATCCTTCTGACAAATACTACCCACAGCAGGAAGAACAAAAAGGCTAATGCCACATTCCCACAAACTCAAGTCGTAACTTTCTTTTTTACAAGAGCTCTTCCACTGTCTGCAGGTGTGTCACTATGCGTACGTGTACTTCTTCAGAAAACAGGACTTTGGCCAGTGGGTGTTATTTACATAATGATCTATGCACAAAATGTTTGTTATGTCTTCATCTTGTCACCCATATATACATGTCAATGTGATGTCAGTCTGTGCACATGTTAATTATCCACGATGAAGAGTTCTCGAATCATTTTCCCATTTATGTCTGATCTTGAATTTTTTTCCCAAATCATCTACAAATGACAACACTAAATGCATTATAGATGCACATATGCGGTATTTTAAAACTCAATTTGCAAATTTTTGGTCTGCATGATTTACATGTTCTAAAGCACTTGCCGAGGACGTTACTGCATCACCACTCCAGCTTAAATTAAAAAAAAAAATCAATACAAGTCTTTGGTATAGAAACAAGTGTTTACATCAGCTGTATAATTATGGAAACCATTCAGAATAACTGTCTCTCTATAATCTCATCCTCATATCTTATGAGTATAAACTAACTTGTTCCCAATTGTATGAAATTGATACAGTTTGTGCTTTAAGCACCCATGGTAAGATCAGTGTGTTCTGAAAGATGAACAGCACAAAAATATGACCATCAGATCTATGCACAGAGAAATTAAGTTTAACTTGATCGCATCCTCCAGCGGGGTATACAACCCCAATACTGATAGAGTCCATTGTTTTAGCTAGCACTTAACAAGTTAACATAAAAAAGTCCACCAGGAGCACTATAAAGTGAAGCACACAAGGGTCCCTAAAGCAAATTCCGGGGAAGAGTTTCGGATGTTTGGGATTGATTCTGGGATGGGTTAGCCATGACTTCAAGTATGTTTCTGATGATGACCGATTTACTTCATGAGTGGACTGGGATCCCGGAAGTGTGCTCCAGCATAAACGGCGTCGGCCCCAAGTTCTTCCTCAATACGCATAATCTGGTTGTATTTGGCCAGCCTTTCAGAGCGGCAAGGAGCACCAGTCTTGATCTGCAATGGAAAAAAAAATCACACATTTAGTTAACAATTGACAACGGGCACTTCCACGCTAATCTTCTCATTTTGCCAGTTTAGGACAAGGCAAATAAAAACTTACAATGAAACTTGAATTTTAACTTCAACACAGGAGTTTATTGTTAAATTTAAACAGTATATGGGGAGGTAAAGTGATAGTCAACAGTGAAACAGCTGACTGTAGGTATGTCTTAGTTCAACACACTTTTGAAAGATTTAAAATGATATTCAAATAGCGTGTGAAAAATGTACATACAATACGTGGGATTCAGGTTACGTGCAATGTGCAAAAAAACTGGCAAGCCAAGAGATGGCGCAGTAAGTGCTGCGGGCAACTATTAGTTTGCTGGCTGTCTAGTGAGGGCGTGCGGATCGACTTAGATTAACTTTGTGTTGATAGCTGTCAACTAGCTCTGACTTGTTTCTCCCATCAATGGCAACACCTCTGTCTTTCAGATACTGTTTAAATTAAGCCAGCAAACTTTCTGTTTTTTGAAGTATTCTTCATCCATTTCCGACTGGCACTTAATTTCACCTATAGTAAACAATCGGCTCTTGCACAATACACATTCAAGTTGCCTGCATATCCTACCCACAATGCCATGCGCGCTGCACCTTCCTATGAGGATTTTTGCACACAGCACGCAACCTGAATCCCACATATTCTGTTATGATGAAAAAAAGCTATGGTGCTCAGTGGTTCTCTATGACAAGTAGTCCCAAAGTAATGTTGGAATTTAATTAACCCTTTCAGTGCCAATTTTGAACTGAGTCAACAGCTTTTCTCAGCGCTCATTGGGCACAATGTACACAATGGGTGCCAAGAAAAGCTGTTGACCTGGGGTATTCTGTCTGGAACTATAGGCATACTGGTACTTGAATGAAAGGTCTTTTTACGAGGAATCCAAATCTGGGATCCTAATGATAATTCAGACTTGTCTGACTGAAGTAGATCAACCTTAGACGTGATTGGCACCGAAGGAGGTTACAATATCCTGGCAAAAGCATTTGAGACTGTCCATTCAGGCTACTGGCCCCTTGCAGAGGTAGATGCATGAGCAGGAATGACCAAAGTTTGGGTTGGGGGATGACGGTGGGGGTGAGGGGGTATTGAGCATTTTATACCTGGCCAGTGCAGAGTCCTACCACCAGGTCTGCGATGAAAGTGTCCTCAGTCTCTCCACTTCTGTGTGATACCATCACGCCCCAGCCAGCCTTCCTCGACATGTTACACCTGTGGAATACATTTGTAAGCCAGGAAAGTTCACTCTATTGTGTTGTATTTTTATATTCTCACATTTCCCTAATGGCACAAACCCATGAACATAAAACCATGAAACATTATTTTAACACATGTGTATTAAGCAGTATGTCCAAAACAGTCAAATTAAAACTTCAGTTTTCAAGATCCAAAATGAGAACACGGAAAATTCATACACACTAAAATAAGTACATTACATGATGAGGTGATGGTGAAAACAAGATTAACAAAATTAAGCTTTGCCTCACGAGGTACACTTGCGTCAAATATGTGTGCATGTACATGCCCATTCTCTTCAGCCATTCTCGAGATACATGTAAACTGATCCACTAGACACAGCAGTTCTGAAAGCCTTATAAAGTAACCCCCCTCCTACAAGTCTCTGCCTTCAAATTTACGTCACACGTCAAATTGGGATGTTTGTATTAAAAATAACAATGTGCCCCCAGTTAGCACAATGACTTGCCCAAGGATTAAGGACACAGAAACAAGTCTTTGGAGCCCAGAGATTCCTAGATACATGCACCCCTTGCGGGATCACTACAACCCCGATACTTGACCTAGTGACCTACTTTTTTGTACATGACACACCCTTGAGTCCAGATACACACGTGCAATGTTTCATGATTTAACGTCAAAGGACAACAGAGTTATAGCCCAGAAACGAAGTGTCGTGGACGACTGACGCACAAAAAAGCATTTACTGCACGCCCGTCCTCCGGTTGGCACGGGGCAAAAAATGTTGACATTTGCTTTACTTACGCCTGAATGGATTCTGTGACAGACCCGATCTGGTTGACTTTGAGAAGAAGACAATTGCATGCCTTTTCATCAATGCCCTTCTGGACACGCTTGGGGTTGGTCACTGTAAGATCATCACTGCAATTGAACAAATGTGAGACAACACTTAAACCTACCATATAGTTATAAGTTTTCTTTTCCAAGAAGGATTTCCACGTTGGTACTTTTAAAAATAATCCATGACATAATTTGATTCCCTGTTCAAGTACATTTTCCAAAGTTCATCAAATTAATCATGTTTAATCAATCAAGCTTACAATTGACTGTTACTCGATTATACTGATTTTAAAATTTTTCACTAGCAATTTTACAATACATGTAGTTGCATGAATTGTCTTTTGAAACAGAAACATATAAAAGAGATGGAAGTATTTACCATCAAAGATGAGCATTCATAAAATTTGAAAAAAAAGTCGCAAAACTCCTACAGGACACACACCCAACAAGTTGAATATCTACAGCAGCACACATCTTGGTCCAAGCTCCCCAATCGTCCTGGTCAAATGCATCTTCGATGGACACAACAGGGTACTTCTTGATAAATTCTGCATAGACCTGGCTGTACAGTTCGTCTGATGTCAGCTGAAAAAAAAAAAAAAAATGTTGAGTCTTTTTGCAAGTTAATGATATTAAAGTTGCACATTACAATTAATGGAAATAGGCCAAGAAAAAGTGTTCAGACCGCTTGTCCCCTCTGATTTATCTGCTCAGGTTGACATATAACATGTTTAACCCACTGGGAAACCGCACACAAACTTTGTTACTGTATAGTCACAGTCTGAAGCTCTACGGGTTTTGTGGCACTTCATGCTGGGGTCAACAAGCTGTTACAGTAGTGGTACATTAGTCTTGGTCAACAAACTGGTTGCAAACCCAAATTTTCTTCAAGTAATAGACACTGTACACTACATGTGCAAATCTTGTATTATCAGCACAGCTGTTTCCATCTTAGCCCTGGTGATCCCAAAATTAGTACAATATTAGAACAGTGATTTGGCATGGAAGCGTCCACTGCCTTTGTTTAGTCTTTCTGTCACCTTATGATTTCTCAATCTGTCCCAGACTTACCCATTTTGACTTGTCAGAGTTGGGGTTTTTGAAATCCAGGTCGTATTTCCCCTCTTTGTAGAATTCTGAGGCAGCTACGTCCATGCCAATTTTGATCTGCTCTGTATAACCAGCCTTGGCAATGGCTTCCTTCAACAGCTCCAGTCCTGTAAACAGCACGTCTCTCTTATACAGGTAAATACAACCCACCCAGTCACCACAACCAGTCCCATACAATCACAAAAGGGGGGGCTAAAGGAGTTTTCCATACTGGTGCACAAGGCACTTTTATTTACTGCATCTGCACACTTGAAGTCCCTTTACTTTCTGTCCTGCATCCTAGCTAATATATCTCAATTTTCTTCTTTCCTATACCTTGTATTAAGGCAAACATTTTTCCCTAGCCAGTGTATTGGGACCTCTCTCAACTGCCTCCTTACAGGTGCACTGTAGTGGTGAAGTGCAGTATTCATCTCCACCCCTGTCTTGTGATGAGTGAGCTCTGCTTTATACAGTGAAGTCTGGCACCCAACTTCTCACCCCCGTCTGGTTCAGGTGAAAGCTCTCCTAAGTGCAGTGAATCATATTTATCTAACCCTTCACCCGGCTCCTATTTTGTGAAAACAAGCTCTCTATTATGTTATCAATATGCCACCTTTAATGCCACTGCAGTCTTTTCCGGTATAGAAGTTTTTCTGTACACTGTTAACTTTGTTTTTAGCCACCACCCCACTCAAGCTCTGCTAGTGTATGAGCTTTCTGTTATGTAAAGGAAATACTGCTGAATTTGTCACCTCACTTTACTCCTGGAAGTGAACTCTGACCTCTAGTTCTGTAATACAGTGACCTAGAACCAACAAATTGTATTTTCTATGCAGTATCTGACTCCCCAGCGGGATCAATTTGAATTTCATAATGGGGGGTGGGGGGAAGAGAATTACCCAGGTGAATTAAACCCCAACAAAAGAATGTTGCATTGGGGTTAAATTCACTTGGGCAATTCTTGCTCCCTCCCCTTCAGTTAATATTTTTTTATTCTCCTGTACAGCGGGTAGACCACTTCTCGGAGAGAACACCGTGTCTTAACAAAACTTCTCATCCCAACAACTGTAAATTTATGGAACTTCACTGGTGTGTAGAAAATATGAAATTAAACACCACGCTAAAGGCAAAAAACAATACTATTTCAGGTACATCTGGTATGTGAAATTTAATGGATATGTAGAATTAGGAGTAATTCCCTCTTGCATAAACTCTTAAAGTGCCAAATTTTGGACCGAGTCAACAGCTTTTCTCTGGAACTAGAGGCATGCTGATACTTGAATGAGAGGTCTTTTTATGAGGAATACGAATCTGAGATCCTAAGGATAATTCAAACTAGTTTTACTTCAGTAGATTGATTTTGAACATGATTGGCACTGAAAGACTAAATACTTACCTACTGAATAAACAATGGGTATCCCTTCTGGGGTGCACTTCTCTGAGAAAGCTTCAGTAGTGCCCAGCTTACTTGTCCTTTAAGTGGTGCCCCCTGGTGGCCTGGCCAACCAGCTCATCCAGGAATATCTCTTTTTACATTCTAGTTTTTCCCCATACTTGGTGCACCATGGAAAAAGGAGGTGACCAAAGCACTGACAGCTGGGTGGGCATTTGGGTTGATCCATGACCCTGAATTCCTCATAATTATATCCCATACATCATCTAAGTAGCAACCAAATGGAACAAGGGACTGGAGGCAGATGGTAGTCTCCAAAAATTACTGTGCAGAAATCCTAAAACAGCACCACTAATTGAAATCCAAAGTAACCCGGACCAGTTTTTCTCACTGTCAGCTTGGCCACCAGAGGGCACAACCTCAGAGACTGCTATTTCAGGCTGGGAATGACAGCTTAAGTTTCCCTTGGAAATGTCTATCTGAGAAGGGGTTAGCCTAATAGATGGTTGTTCTTCAGGTAATGTTTAGAATATAAACACACCTGTTAAAAAAATGTAATCTTAGAAATTCTGTCGCTAATTCCAAGTCAAAGCATGAATCTTTACAGCAAAACACTTCAGATCCTGTTCTTTCTTTGAACATTTTCCCAATTTTGCAAGACCGCCTCTATTGAAAGATCATCACTTCCTGAACTTTATAGGTGGCCTTTCAAGACTGGGATTACAGTGAAAAGTAGGATATGGTATTAACATATGCAACACTCACCTTCAAAGTTGTCCAAGATGTTGGGTGCAAATCCACCCTCATCACCAACATTGCATGCTGCGGGTGAGAAAAGTAAAAAAAATCAATAATGGTGGCTGACTGCATATATATATATATATATATATATATATATACATACATACAGCCTACATCTGAAATTGTTTTCTTTTTTTGAAGAGATGCAAGACCACTATACTAAAGATTACTTCTGCTCTCAAAATTTTTATACCTGTGTGCCAACACAGACATATTGTTTTTCTAGGAATTCTTTCTTTCTTTACAGGCAAATTTGTCTGACATTTCATTTGAAAACTATTACACATAGAAACTCCAAACTTACCATGATTATACTTCCATACGCAAAGTCTTCAGTTTTTGTAAAGAGGTTCAACAGTTTTGAAAATTATGCAAATTAGGGCCATTTGAAAATATAAATCTTAAATATCTCCAAAACTGTCATAGGTAAAGGAAACAAATCCAACTTCAATTAATATGTTTGTAACACTGCACATTTTTGTAATTTACATAAGACCTCTAAGGGTCAAAGGTCAAGGTCATTTGGGCTTTGAAATTTTCATCTAGCCATAACTCAAGTCAATCTTCATCCAATTTTGATCATGTTGGGCTCAAATTGTAGCTATTGTAACACTGGACATTTTTGTAATAAATGTGACCTCTAAAGTTCAAATATCAAGGTCATTGGAACCTTTGAAATTTTCATCTAGCCATAACTCAAGTCAATCTTCATCCAATTTTGATCATGTTGGGCTCAAATTGTAGCTATTGTAACACTGGACATTTTTGTAATAAATGTGACCTCTAAAGTTCAAATATCAAGGTCATTGGAACCTTTGAAATTTTCATCTAGCCATAACTTTGTCTATTTTTATCCAATTTTGATCATGTTGGATTCAAATTGTAGCTAAAGTAACACTTCCCATTTTGATTATTTACATGTGACCTCTAAAAGTCAAAGATCAAGGTCATTTGGACCTTTGAAACTTGGTAAAATTTCATCCAATTTTAATCATGTTGGGCTCAAATTTTAGCTTTTGTAACTGCACATTTTGGTTATTTTACGTGTAACTTCTAAAGGTCAAACGTCAAGGTCATTTGGACCTTTGAAAGTTTCTTCCAGCCCTAACTTGGTCAATTTTCATCTGATTTTGTTCATAGTTGGCTTCAATTGTAGGTATATATTATTGTAACACTGTCCATTTTTGTAATTATATATGACTCTAAATATCAAAGGTCAAGGTCATTTGGACTTCTAAAATTTTCATCCAGTCACCAGCTTAATGGAATGTGAAGTACCACAGGACAAAAGTTTTAGCATTAAATATTTGCAACTTTTGAAGGCATGCAGATTTGCTTTGAAGAAATCTTTTCTAGTTTGAATTGTTTGTCACTAACATACACAAAAATGCCACAATCAGGTGAATCTTGGGTCACATCAAAATGATCCATGCTAGCCCAATCAGATATATCCTACCTGTGGTTGTTCTCATGTAACATGCACTGGGAATTACAACAGGCTCTTTGTCTGATAACTTTGTATTCCATTTTAAATACAGTGGTACTTCACTTTACGGTGAGGCAGCAAGGACTGAGAAACAGAGGTAACAGACGATGACTTCCAAAAGTACCTGCACTATGTTTATCTAGTTAAAATACAAATAAACCACACACAAGCTGCGCCTCACCGTCTTGTCCATACTTCTTTTTGATCACACTCTTCAGATGATGGTAAGTCTCTGAGCCCATTCGCATGGCTTCAGAGAAGCTTTTGGCACCTGTAGATAGGACAATAACATACATGTACACAAAGGCAAGACCGAGAGTACTTCTCCACATGTGTATTTTTTTTTTTTAGTTCAAACTAAATTTAGAATGACTTGTAACAAAACAGTCCTTTGCCAAAAAGTTTCCCATCAAAGCAAAACTCTGTGTCACTAATGTTACATCAACAATTTAATACATTCATCACGTGTGAAGATATCAGTTTTATAAACAGTTGTGTATCAACCACTTTATGTTAACACATACACACAAGGCATTTTTTTTGACACATTACAATATATTATGTGCATTACATGAAAAATATACACTTTACGTCATTCAACACTCATGTAGATGGTCTTGGTCCCAGGTTTTCACACAGCCTGAGAAGTCATGCTCCAGGTGCCCCTCTGTGGCCTGGAGCATAACTCTGCCATGCAAAGCACACACCCACAAACATGAAAGTATGTTGGTACTTGAATGAAATGCAAAACACTTTCCATAGAATTTCATATAATTTGTATGTCATCAAGTTTTATGGGAACCTCAAAAACTGTGGGGTGCAGATCATTCACGAGAAAACCCCTGTGTTCCAACTGGCCATTTGACCTTGGCCTTCAACTCAATGAAAATTAGTTACTGTTCAAAATGTGCGCCCCACATCCACCTTTCCATACATGGCCTGTTTATTAAAATCAGGTATTAACTTTTTCCGTTTCTGGAGAAAAACAAAAAACTTGGACAAGCGCCAAACTCCATAATTACTGGGTCATGCTTCCTAAACAGTAAGTCACCAAGTACAGTTTCATGTACAATGTAATCAAGTGCAATTTCGATCTGGAGACTCAACTCTCTTTGCCATTAATGTCCAAGCTACACCCTGCCATTACAAAATCACCTATTTCAACTTTACAGGTCTGGTGACCTCACAAAATAGGTTAGGGTCACTGATATTACTTAACATATTAGCATTGGCCATAGTCTATTTATCCTATAAATTTGGCACATGTGTCTAATCCGATCAGTTTTTGAGATATGGAAATTTATATCATTAAACACATTTTAATTCATAATTTCTGTCAAATTACAGGTGGCACAACTAGTTTCATATGCAACTGAAATTGTGACCTCCTCCACGACCCCACCCATATTCGTGAAGATCTATTAGACATAAAGAATGCTAGAGCAGTCACAAGATTTTCACATTTTGATGCACATATTACATAATATTTTAGGTGGTGCCACCAATATTGAATTCAACCTAGATTTTTATACACTGGACAAGTCCTGAAAGTTTTATGGGGCTTGCTTCAAAACTTTGGACTGTATCGCCCTTACAAGCAAAAAGTTTTAGGGATGGATGGACAGAAGGACAGATATGAGTGATACCATAAGCTTTGGGACTTTGGTCACCAGAGCTAAAAATATCACACATGAACACCACCAGCCAATGCAATATCACACTGTATATATACAGCACCAGCGATAACAATGTCACATTGTATATATACCATCAGCCGTAACAATATCACATTGTATATATACAGCACCACCCATAACAATATCACATTGTATATATACCTGTGGGCAAAAGCATGAACTCCTGCATAGCCAGTTTGTTGCCTGCATGACTTCCACCGTTGATAACATTGAATGCCGGCACAGGCAGAATCACCTTTTTGTTGCCTGCCAGGTCTGCTAGATGTTTGTAGAGAGGAACTCCCTGTGAAGAACAAACATGTACATTAATACATACCATCTGTTACTTTTTAATTACTGGTGCATGCTTAACTAGGTAATATTGTCCAACTTCATTTTGAGGACACCATTTGTTCCCTGCCAAATGTCTCACAATATGTTTGATAAATGATTCCCACACCAAAGGAATTTGACTTGAAGTCCCTTCAAACTTGTGTCATCACATGAATGTCAGACATCTGAGCATCATTATAAAGAGGTTTCAGTGTATTTATTGTGGGAATGGATCAGTAGGCCTTTGAAAGCTCACCTTGTGTGCTGCGCCAGCCTTACACACAGCCAATGATACGCCTAGAATGGCATTAGCACCCAACTTGGCTGAAAGCAAATAAGAAAATAGGACACAATTACCCATTGTTTAAGGGACCAAAGTAACCTCACATGCACCTTCAGTGCACTTTTAACAAACTATTTTTTCTCTCTTGGTTGATCAAAGAAAAGTGGGATTTAATATTGCTTTTTTGAAACTGGATATGACATGACTTTTCATGAAAGAATTAATGATGTTCAAGAGAGGTATATGACTGTATGCTTTTTTTTCATGTAGAAAGACGAAATATTTGCCAGCATGCTAACAACTTTGCTCAAAATTGTTCATTTTCAGCAAGCAAACAAAGCGTCATCTTTACTAACACACATCAAAATCAATGTATTACATCTGCTGATAAAACATTTGCTTCAGAACCCTACAATCAGATAACAAAAGGAAGAAATGCTGAAAGCTTTTGCATATATGATAAAAGTA